>OY986437.1:90114212-90191712 GCA_963920525.1 Dichetophora obliterata
ACATAAGTCAATGAAACATATATAACAAACAATTCGTTATTAACAAGTGTTTTGAAAAAAGTATGTGAATTTTACTGTCATGGTAAAACGTTCGTAGTTGTTTTAAAAACGTTTCGTTTCACTTTTCTGTTTAAAAATGTGCGTTTTCATTTTTGTATGGCGTAAAATGTTTTTAAAAATATAAATTTTATCCTAATTTATCATAGTAAAATATTCGTGGTTGTTTTAAAAACGTTTCATTTTACTTTTCTTTTTAAAAATGTGCGTTTTCTTTTTTGTATGGCGTATAATATTTTTAAAAATATTAATTTTACTAGACGTTTTTAAAATGTGCGTTTTTGATTTTTTGTTTTCTCAGTGTAAATTTTAAATTAAACTTTTTAATTTGATTGTTCATTATTATTTACCTTAAAAAATTATATCAAATAAAAATAATACAAAAAAATATATAGATTTTATTTCGAATTATATTTGGATTTGAAGAAAAAGCGTAAGAAACTTCGTTCCTAACTAGGGTCCTCCGCCCGCACTACTTTTTTATTAATATAAATCATTTGATTGTTAAGACAAACATTTGTTGTTGTGTTCATAACTACTGCGTAAAAAAATTCAGTTCATTTGTTAAAATTTCTAATTTTCAGTTTGAGAAAAATGATTCTGTGGTTGTTGGTAAAAAATGCATTTTTATATAATTAACCAATTTGTTCTCATTGCACAATACCTCTTCGACTTAGTTGCACTCAACAGTGGAGGCGTTAAAAGTGTCCTTTGACATGTTTGACATGTTTTGATATCGTGAACATTTTTGTATATCCTTAAAACCAGAGAAATGCTGTGCAGAATGAATTATTATATATAACTAAGATTGAGATAAAATTATCTATAAGTTGAAGCAATAAAATGCTTCAAGTGTTTGTAAGCAATTCCGTGGGTAATAGCTGGTATAATGCATACAATTTCGTACAATCTCATTACAACTTCACAAAAATCCAAACTTTTATTTTCGTACAACCAAGACGCAACTTCATACAACGTCTATGGCTTGTATAACAGCCGTAAACATTGACTGCAACAGGCGTCCACCGACAAAACGAAAACTTTCCGTCAGAGAGAAATATCGCAATATTCTCGACGACTTGATTATAATGAACGCAACAGCGACAGTCTGTATTTCAAACAAAACATAAACAAACTCTTCTATGTTCACTATTGTCGTCTATCAAATTAGAAATATATTGAAGTCTGCGGCAGCAACAATTGTGGTCGTGTTCTCTCTTTGTCGTGACGTCTTTAAAAAATACATCTTCACAAGAAATCATGCGTTCTTTTTTTTGACAATTGGCGTTCGTCGCTTGTCGCAGTCAGTGAGTATCGGCTATAAGATATGCAAAGAATCACAAATTATACATGGCGTATGAGTGATATTAATATCAAAGACTGCCATTGAATTCGTTTTTATGAATATACAATAAAATTAAGCCTAAAAGTTCTGCAACGTTAAATTCCGTTCCGAACTACTTTTAAGCTTTTTCATATCTACTAGAGTTTGCCAGTTTTCAAAATTTAACCTTTTCGCATACATTCCCCATTGATTCGATACAAAGTGAATGTCAAAAACATACGTTTTTCATAAAAATTTGGCATCACCTTTACTTTCTTATACTTTACATATTGCTTATGAATTAGCCGCTTTTCTTTCACTCAGAAAATGCGGCAAACTAAAGAAATAAAAGAGACTTTTTTTTCCTCTTTCTACGCTCATCTGGTAATGTAAGCGAACTCATATCACAGCGTACAAAAAAAACCTAACGAACCAATGTCGAATCATTTAACTTGTTTAACCAGTAGTCTTTACCATGGGCGCTGAGTGCCCCAGACCATCTTTAAATGCAAATAAAATTACTAGAAAATGAAACAAATTCATAAAGACCAATAACATTCGAAAGATTGAACCTTCAGCTTTAGACAGTGATATTTGTATGTATATGTCAGGCACTGACTCAATATCAGGTGCATTTTGTTACCTGTCCTAATTAAATGACCCTCATACGCACAAAAGAAATAATGAAGAAGAAAAAGGTGGAGGATTACCTTATGACGATGCAGGACCACTCACACATGAACCGCAGCGCAAATCGAAGATACATAAATATTTGTTTTAATTTTTTCATTTGGTTCCGTTTAATTTTTATATAGTACTTTATCCAAGAAGATTTATTAACATAAGTAAAAACATTAAAAAGACGCATAAGTTCACATGTTTTTCTATGCAAATATATTGAGAACATAAAAAAAATCTAGAAACTATTTTTTTTTTTTTTTTTTGTGAAACTCATTGAATACATTGAAATAGGTGGCGAAGCATAGTACAGACTAAATGTTAAAGCAGGTGAATTTCTATTAAGACTCTTACAAATGCATTCCTTATCCTTTGTTTATTAGTTTCAATTCATTCTAGCAATTTTTAGTTTCTTTCAATTGATTTCTGCATATTTCATATAAAATAATTAAGATATACACAAAAATCATAAAAGTTGTACCTGGCGTATGAGTGATTTTAATACTAGATACACGGACTGAGCCAATTTGACTCATTTAACATTTTATTGCTATACTAGCTGAAACCCGGCGCGTTGCTGCCACTCTCCCTATTCAAACGCCCATAAAATGTTATCAGTTAAACAGCATGTCTAAATTGAGGTAGAATACTGAATTCCGAGACTGTGCGACCTATATCCACAAAGCCATTCGATATAACAAATTAGGGTTGTATAGGAAGTGCCACGCCCTCTTGATCACCGCTCATAGAATGTAATCAATTAAACTGCATGTGTACATGGAGGTTGAATACCGAATTCCAAAACTGTGCGACATATATCTCCAAAACTATTCGATAGCACAAATTTAGGTTGTATGGGAGGTGCCACTGCTCTTTTCCTTACGCCCATAAAATTTAACCAATGAAACTGCATGCGTAAATTGAGGTCGAATACTGAATTCCGAGGCTGAGTTACCTATAACTCCAAAGCTATTCGATATCGCAAATTTGGGTTAAGTTGGAGGTGCCACGCCCCCCGACAAACTCTAAAAAATTTTATCAGTAAATCTGCATGCGTAAATTTTGGTCAAATACTGAATTCCGATGCTGTGCGACCTATAACTCCAAAGCTATTTGATAGCACAAAGTTGGGTTGTATGGGAAGTGTCGCTCCCCTTTTCCGTACGCACATAAAATGTAAGAAATGAAAGTGCATGTATAAATTTAGGTCGAATACCGATTTCTTACGCTGTCAACCTATAACTTCAAAGCAATTCGATATTGCAAATTTGGGATGTAAGGGAGATGTCAGGCCTCCCTGTCCAACGCCCATAAAAAAAAATCATTGAAATTGCATGTGTAAATTGAGGTCAAAAACTGAATTCCAAAGCTGAATTCCTATTAATTCAAAGCTATTCGATATCACAAATTTGGGTTGTATGGGAGGTGCCCCTCCCCCTTGTCCACTCCCATAAAATTTCATCACTGAAACGGTACGTCTAAATTGTGGTCGAATACCGAATTTCTAAGCTGTGCAACCCATAACGCTATTCGATAACACAAATTGTTTTTATATTAATGGGAGGTAAAAGAAGGTGTGGCATTTCTTCTTAAACCATCTCGTACTCAAAGCAAAGCCACTTACAAAATTTGAGCTCAATCGGACCAATAGTATCGGAGTATTGTGATATTTCCAAAAGTAGGCGTAGATGAAGTGTGACAACGCCCGTTTTTATTAAAGTTAGTGACAGTCATCATAGGAACTTATTTACCAAATTTTAATTTAATACGACCAAAACCTTCTCAAATATAGCATTTTTATTGATTTGTGGGCGATAAAATGGGTGTGGCATTACTTTTTTCCTAAACCTTTGCGTAGCAGTTACGAACAAACCAGTAGAAGGAAGTATCCTATTTGGTCTAGTCGTTTTCAAGTTTTAAGCATCCGAACAAATCACGATTCATTTTTATATGTACAGATATTGATTTGTGGGCGCTAAAAGTGGGCGTGAAAACATTTATGTATCGTGACTGCCTCTTGGAGCACCTACACAGCAAGTTTCAGTATAAAAATGTGTAGAACTCCAGAATTGCCATGATTTCGAAAAAGTGGGCGTGTATAAATTGCGACGAAAAAGTGATTTTTGTACAGTTACTGACAGTTACCATCTGAACAAAATGATAATATCTTAGTTTTTACGATCGAAACCGTCTGATATATATCCCTTATTTGGTTTGTGGTCGATAGCGCAAATTTGGCTTGTATGGGAGGAACCACGCCCCCTCGTCCAAACGTTACCAAACCTCACAGGAACAATCTATCTCCTCGGCAAACGTTGTTCTGCCACAGACCGCCTTACTGCTATACACAAAAATGTCAAGAAATGTCAAATATATTCACCATTTTCAGTACAGCTGCCGAAAGTAGCCATGTGCACTAAATAACCACATTTTAGTCTAATACGATCAAAACCGTGCGAAATATAGCATTTTTGTTGTTTTGCAAGCGGTAACAAGGGGTGCGGTAAAATGTTTCCCTTGAGCCATCTCGTAATCGAAACAAATCGACTGCCTAAATTTCAGCTCAATTTAGGTTAAGCCTGGCGCACTTTACTTCACTGGACGCTAACTCCCCGAAAAGTGAGTTTAACTAAAGTAGGGCAGGCCTATTTTTAGTGCACTTGCCGAGAGTAACCATATGTACTGAATTACAAAATTTTTGTCTAATACGACCCAAACCGTTGAAATAAAACGTTTTCATTGGTTTGTGGGCGGTAAAAGGGGGCGTGGAGACCAATTTTTAGTACAGTTGCTAACAGTAACCGTACAAACTAAGCCAACATTTTAGCTCAATCGACCCAGTAGTCAATTTTGATGGTTTCTTAAAAAGTGGGTGTGGCTATATAGCGCTGACGCCCTTTTTTAGTACAATTGCCGAAAGTAACCATACAAACTTAAGTATCATATGTTAGTCTCATACGGCCAAAACTGCATGAAATATAGCATTTTCACTGATTTGTGGGCGCAAAAGGGGGCGTGGAAACCAATTTTTCGTACAGTTACTGTCAGTAACTTCACAAACCAAAGTAACAAATTTAAGTCTTATACGACCAAAACCGTCTGAAATAAACTATTTTCATTTATTTGTGGGCGGTAAAAGGGGGCGTGGAAACCCATTTTTAGGACAGTTGTCGACAGTAACCGTACATACTAAATTACAAAATTTTAGCCATATACGACCCAAACCGACTGAAATATAACATTTTTATTGATTTGGGGGCGGTAAAAGGGGGGTGTGGCAAATTTTTTTCCCTAACCATCTCGTACCTGAAACAAATCGACTGCTTAAATTTCAGGTCAATCGGTTCAGTAGTTTTGGAGTCTATAGACATCACACAGCCAGACACACATCGTTTTGCTTTATATATATATATATATATATATATATATATATATTGATTTTTTGGCGTTAAAAGTGGGCGTGAAAACATTTATAAATTGTGTTCATCTCTTGGAGCACCTAAACAGCAAGTTTCACTGTAAAAATGTGCAGAACTACGGAATTGCCATGATTTCGAAAAAGTGGGCGTATTTATATAATGACCACGCCCATTTTTTGTACAGTTACCGACAGTAACCATCTGAACAAAATCCCCAAATCTTAGTTTTTTACGATTGAAACCGTGAGATATTTTTCTTTTTTTTTGTTTGTGATCGATGGAGCAAATTTGGCTTGTATGGGAGGTACCACGCCCCCTTCTCCAATCGTTACGAAACCTCACAGGAACACTCTCAAGATGTAGCTTTATTTTCCCTGAAAATTTCATAAAGATCGGTTCAGCGGTTTTGGAGTCTATACGTGATATAGCCACATACCCACCCACATACCCACCCACATACCCACATACCCACATACCCACATACATACATCCATTTTTATATATATAGATATACAGTGGCTCGCAGCTTATTTTATGCAGTGCATACTTTAAACTTTAGGGCTTTAAAAACAAAACTAGCAGGAATACAAAAGATAATATGGTGTCATTTAAAAGAGCAAAAAGTCTAGTTAAATAAAGGTTTTTCATTAATTGTGAATACATATATTTAGTTGTTAAAAAAATAAGTGAACAGAAAATACTGCTTAATTTCATCTCGCAGCTTATTTTATGCAGTCACTTCTCTCTGTTACGGTACTCTAATGCTGCGCTGTCTAACGGTGCCTTCGCTAGCTATGCCTTCGTTCTATTTCTATAATTGCTTTGTGTTAGCTTTTTAGTCTGATTTTTTTGCTTCAAGTGTCTGCTTCTATGATTCTTTAAAATAGGCGCACGCACAACGCTACAACAACGAGAATTGGTTATATACTCTTTTAAGAACAGCAGCTCGCAGCAAAAAATAGCTGAAATGGTTAATATCAATTTCTCTACAGTGCAAAAGATCATCGAGCGCTTCGTCCATAAGAATCGATTGCACAATAAGAGCAAAGAAGCACCAAACAAAATGTTTAATGCAACCGACGAGCAGCATATTGTACGGAAGATAAAGGCTAACCCGAAACTCTCAGCTCCAAAAATGGCTTTTGAAGTTCAAACTGACCTGAGCAAACAGTGAAGTGTTGAAACTATTCGACGTGTCTTGCGCAAAAATAACTTTCATGGCCGAGTAACACGAAACAAGCCGTTTATTAGCCCCAAAAACCGATTATGCAGACTCAACTACGACAAAGAACATATGTCCAATGCCCCAGAGTACTAGAATCCGGTTATTTTTGCAGATAAATCGAAGATCAATTAATTCGGTTCAGATGGTATGTGCTATATGTGGCGAAAACCGAATACCAAGGTCAACAAAAAAAACTTAAAAAACCGTGAAATATGGCGGTGGCAACGTCATGGTTTGGGCCTGCATGTCAGCTGCTGGTTCTGGGAAGTTGCCCTTTAATGAAACAACAATGGACAAATTTAAGTATCTACAGATCCTGAAGAACAGTTGGTTGCAGAGTGCAAAAGCCTATGGGTATAAAATTGAATTTCCGATTTTACCAAGATAACGATTAAAGCACAAAGCGGGTATTGCACAAACCAGGCTAATATACAACTGCCCACAATTGATGACGCCGCCAGCACAGTCGCCAGACCTTAATGTTATTGAAAATGTGTGGTCTTTATTGGAAAATAACATCCAGAAACATCAAATTTCAAACAAAAACCAACTGAAAGAGATATTGAAAACGAAGTGGACGAATATTTCACCAACTATCACTCAAAATCTGGTCGCATCAATGCCAAGCCACCTAGATCTGTTGTGGACAACAAGGGCTATCATACCAAATAATAAAAATATCAAATATCATTAATTAATACGAAAAATTTATAAATAACAAGTAACTGCATAAATTAAGCAGTATTTTTTGGTTTCTTAATTTTAAGCCAACTAAATTAATATATTAACAATAAATTAAATTAATTCGTTAAACTAAACATCTCGTTCTTTTAAATGATACATATTATTTTTTGTATTCCTGTTAGTTTCGTTGTTATAAAGCCCTAGAGTTGAAAGTATGCACTGCATACAATAAACTGTGAGCCACTGTATATAAAACTGAAATATTGTTTTTTAAATTCATATGTTGGTTTTTTGTAACGCAATGAAATATAAGTAAATATATGTTACTCCCCTCCGACGACCCCCTAATTCCGCATATTCGAATGTGGTATACCTATTTTTACGGCTATGAGCCAAATGGACTCTTAAAATTATTTAACATTTACTTGCTTTAAGAACATGAAACTTGTGACTTACATATAGAAAGTTCTTTCCAGAATTCTAAAGAAAGCTGATGCTTGAGAATTCATGATCAATCTTATCGAGAACACTTCCGTTCCCATGTCAAAAATGAATGCTCTTGACGTACGGAAGAATTGTCCAGTTCAAGCATTATGCAGGAGAAATAGCTGTAAGAGCTTTTGTACTAAATGCTTTAAAAATGTTTGCGGAAAATGTATTTCAAAAACAGAGTTTATATGAAGAGCTTATTGCAGAAACACAATAAGCCACAAAATAAAATTTTTGAAATAATCGCATTTGAATCTTGAAAAAAATGTATAAAATTGACGTTCGATGTAATCGTATTTTTAATTCTTGTAATTATTCCTAATGGAATAATAAAAACACTAATGGAATAATTGTGAACTAATCATTAAAAAAATGTGCCTTATCATGTTTTGCATAAAATTTATTTTCAAAAATTAATAAGTTTCGATAGTATTGTAAGCATAGAGGTAGAATTCCTTTTTATGCAGTAATAGAGAAATATTCTGGTTTTTTTTTCATTTATATTTTTCAAAAATATTTTAAAGAATTTCATCTTCTAAATAAAAATTATTCAAAAACAAATTTATTTTTGTTGTTGCAATAATTAAATTCATGTAAAAATTTGTTTTGCTTTATAAAAAGTTTTCGTTTGATATTTAAAATTACAATTTTAGTTAACACAATTAAAATTTTAATATGGAAAAAATATAATTCATAACAGAAATAATTCTAATTTATTATGGTGTTTCAAAAATAAATAAATTTTCAAAGAACAACGCATTCTTAGCAACGCATGCGCAAACCTGCGCAGTGATAATACATACTGGCTCTGTAGCTACACTAGAGTGGACCTTATTTCGAAAAGACAAGTCAAGGCCTCAAAAAGGGCTCAAACTATTGTAGTTGATGATAAAAAAATTCGTGAAAAATTTTAGCAAAATCAAATACATACAAACCGATGCGCACACGGCTTAAAGTTTGCACAACTACATGAAAGAAAAAATTTTTTAATATTTTCATATGCAGTTCCATTTGGAATAAGGAAACAACTTCCCCTCAAATTACTTGAATAACTCAGGGGGTCAAAATTTTTATTTTTGGATTTTCCTAGCAATATTTGTATTATTTGCGACTAATCTTGGTGCGCTGATTTCAAAACTATTATTACTTTTTTCTAGCATCACTAGTTTTTGAGATAAGCGTCAGTGAAATCCTTCAATGAAAACTTAAGTGAAATTTTATTTCAAATTTATATCAAAATTTGTTCAAACAATTCAACGAGTTGAAGTGCGGGAAGTTAAGTCTAAGTGAAAAAGTTATTAACACAATGGCAACCAGAAGCGCGGACAAATTATACCTTCTTGGATATGACCAAAGTCAAACTTCTTCTTGGTGCAGAGTTCTCTAAGGTAGGGGTGTCCACTTAGAAAATACATCGATGTTTTTTTTCGGTGTAATGCATCGAAACAGTGCATCGATACTTTCCGATATATCGTTGAGAAACATCGATGTTTTCTAAAAATCGAGTACTTTTTCTAGCATTGCATCACAATACTAAAGTCAGCTCCGTGAATTAAATTGTGAGCTTTAGATCAAGTAAGTTTTTAAAAAAGGCAACAACAACAACAACAACTCTGTATAGAGTCAATCACTTAGCTGACAGATAGTCTGTTTCGGAAATTGCTACTTTTCCTCTTCAGTAGTCTTTGAGTGATTAAGCTGTGATCAACTTACTGTTTAAACTAGTATATGAGTGCGCAGATTTTAGAATTTATTCTTTTGAATTGTATGGCTGCTAATCATATTACATTTCAAAGCAGTAGGCTATTTATATATCACCGCCATCAACTCTATCAAGGTTGCTATCTGTTCTAGTTGCTTCTTTATTTATTTCAATATTCATTGGTGTTCGATAGTTTGTCGAAATGCACCATAGAAATGAAACGAGTTTTTGGCTTCGCCAGAAGCTAGTGTTCTAACTGAAAAGTGGCTATTTTAACAACCAAATGTTCAATTACACATGACTTTGATCGTAATCGATCAATTATTAGATTATTTAATTAATTTGACATTAATTAAACTTATTTGGCCGTGCTCCGCCATTGGCGTCGGAAGCGGGGGGAAAGGGGCAGTTGCCCTCCCCCCACTTTTTTAGCTAGACAAACAATTTAAAAAAAAAACTTAAAAAGTTATTCAAAATATCAGTTTTTTTTACAACGATAATATTTTTGTATTATATATTTTCCTCTTCTTTCTTTCTTCTTCATAAGCATGCTTGTGGATAACCATTTTCTTTCTCTATGTTTGCAAAAAGATAGAACAAAATGTAGAGTTTCTACTGCAAACCCACCACTTCAGTTTAAAACCACCCTTAAGTATGTAGCTTAATACTGTAATATTGCCTTCAACGGAAAAGTGCCTTCTGAACAAAATCTAAAAACAAAACTAGATCTTTATGCAGATGACTTTGATGGGAGCGACCTCCACGCGCAACTTAAAATGCTGAAGCAATTGCCTGGCCAAACACCTTCAAATTATAGTGGCATTGTATCCCAATTTGCAATAAATTTGGATACTGTAAAAAAACTATTAAATTAAGATTAAAAACTTATTGCTTTGCTTTTGACTGTGCCTGCATCAGCAGCTTCATCTGAGCGTTTTTTAGTGCACTAAGACGACTTAAAACGTATCTTCGAGCAACTATGACACAGAAACGACTCACTCATGCGGCACTTATACACATTCACAAAGATAAAACCGAAGAATTGAATTCGATGGAGGTGGTGAAAGATTTTGTTTCTTGCAAGGACAGAAAGAAACATTTTGGAATAATTTAAACTGATATAACTTTTTGTACCTTATTGCATTTAAACCATGCAAAGATATACCTAGTCTTGCTTTATAAAAGCAACCATTATTTCTTATATTTTCATATTACCATATGAAAGATCCTTTAAAGAATTATCTCTTATATTGAAATTGGAAGAAATTTTAAAAATAATGAAATTTTAATATTTTTTAAATATTTTTTTTTATTTTAAACTAAAATAAAAAATTTGTTTATTCACATTCATGTTTCTTTGAAGAAATTTTGGTGAACTTTTTTTGCACCACCATTTGTACTGCCCCCCCATTTGTACTGC
This sequence comes from Dichetophora obliterata, assembly GCA_963920525.1. Lineage (NCBI taxonomy): Eukaryota > Metazoa > Arthropoda > Insecta > Diptera > Sciomyzidae > Dichetophora > Dichetophora obliterata. The sequence goes on from OY986437.1 coordinate 90,125,211, forward strand.
CCCCCCATTTGTACTGCCCCTCCAGATGACGCGCTTCCGACGCGCTTGTGCTCCGCCATAGTAAGTTAATTAGTTTTATGATCTATGAAATAATTACATGAATTAAATTATGAGCTCTAGATCAAGTAAGTTTTTAAAGAAGGCAACCCCCTTCCTTTACTATTTTTAATTTAACTATGACTATTTTAATTTATTAAAAGGTCCCACAAAACCACTTTCCCTGTTCGCATGCCTTTATCAGTAAAAGTGCCTCTAACCTATATATTTCATACATATGGCACGTCAAAAATTACAAATAGTTTTTAGCTACAGATAGTGTGGAACATATGAAAATGTCGTTTTGAAATGTCGTTTGTATTTGCGTCTGTAAATTTTTGAATTAGAACATTCTCTAATTTCGTATGTTTTTCCATCTGTACAAAATGTCAGTTTGATAAATTTCTTATGTGAAAATAGAAGAACAGGCAAATTTTAAGATATTTATTCAATAGATTGATTTTTAATGAATTTATTCTTAGTTTGAATGTCCAAAGGTGGACACTTTAGAGCTTTACGGCTTACAAAAATTTCAAAAGCTGTATTTTATTTTCAAATGACGTGTCAGATAGTGTGGAGACAAAAGAAAAACCTGAATGACAAAAACTAAATTTTGACACACAAATGAAATTCGGTATGTAATTTTTTTGACATGTCATCTGTTCTAAACATATAGTCTGGGGGCACCTTAACTAAGGAAAAAAAAAAACAAAATTTTTTACAATCATTCTCTGATTCAGTTGTTGTTTATTAAAAAAAAAATAAACGCAATAAACATAAAAATATTGGTTATTCTAAAAAAAAGGCAATATATAAGAATGTTGGTCATAATTATTACAAAAATTGAAAACGAAAAAGCCTCCACAATCATAGAAATTCCAGTATTAATGTCTTATTTTCAGTGTTTTCCTTTTTAACTATTTTTCTTTATTTATTTTTTTATATAATAATTTCATAAGGTAGTTAAAATTCAATCGATGTTATATGAAAATAACATCGATCCATCGAGTATGGATCGAGTATGGAGCTTTTCAAAACATCGGATCAAGTCGATGTATCGAATTGTAAACATCGAGTAAATCCGATTCATCGATGTATATCGAATATCCTTAATCTAAGGTATATTCACTTAAAGGATAGAGATTTATTATGTAGAGATATACATATTGAGTTGTTATTGTTTTAATATTTTTTTATTCTCTTCAATTTAAATAAACATAAAAAAATAAATACTTATAATGCAACTTTTAGATTTTAAAAAAGCTTATCTCAAAAACTGGTGATGCTAGAAAAAAAGTAATAATAGTTTCGAAATCAGCAATTCTGCGTCAAAACAATAGGCGTGCTAAAAAAACTTAATAGCCCATTAAATAGCTTAGGTTGAGAATCAAACATTTAACACGATATTTTCCAGTAAATATATGTCAAAACTTAAGCATAAATTGTTTATTTTGCTTGTTCAGGGCATCCCTTTGCTATAAATATTAAATATTTAAGACATTTCAACACTGCCAAAAATATTGCACATGGCGTATGAGTGTTGTAATACTTTCAATTTAATATGTTGCTGTTGTTCGTAAATATGTTCAAAAATATATGATATTTTCCACAAACTGTTCCATTGAATTTCTGCATGTTTCGCGTAATATTCAAGCGCTTTGCTTTTTGCTTTTGCGTTTAAAATTCGTACAAACTCAAGAGTTGCTCGTGGCGTATGATTAATATTTAATTTATTTCTCTGTGCTCAGCTTTGTAAAAGCTACAAATCCCAGCCCGCAGAAAAGTGAAAAACGGTTTGTCTGTGCAAATTTTCTTTAGCTGGATTGTTAGCCAAATAAGTGGATTTTTGTACTTTTTTTCTTAACTCTGCAGCTGTCCTTGGAAAAAAACTTTAGAAGCAGCAATATTACATAAAGCGTCTTTTGCTAACACGTGCTTCATTTAAAAACTGATGAGGCAGCACTTTTAAACATTTAAGCTGTAAATATTTTTATATTTCGACTGATAACACACACAAAAGATTACTGTAACTTTTTAGAGTTTTTTGTTTGGTTAATAATAATAATCTAAACTTTTGAAAATGATTGCTACCGCAAAGCTTTCAACTAACCTTAGATAATTCGTGGAAAAATATATTTTTTTTCTACACTATAAAAAATTTTTGTTGAATTTTACTACAGCATTTCAACTAAAACTGTAATAATTTTACACGCCCTTATTTAATTCCGCATATTGTTTACTTTTCTGTAATGAAACGAAATTGATTAAATAGTATTTTCTTAAAGTGTGTAGTAATATTAGAGCTTTAATATTGATATGCAGCAAAATTACACATCAATTGTTTAATGTTATAAGTGCTATAATGTTTGTAGTACCATTACGAAAACTCTACTCTTATGATTAAAAATTCAACAGGTTTTGTTAAGATGTATTGCATTTGATGTAGTTGTTTTACATTTTTCTTTTATTCTAATAAATTCAATATTTATTTACATTCTTATGATAAGATTATATATTAACACAAAATTCAATATCAGATAGAACTTCACAGTCTTAATGAAACATTCAGAGATATGATTTGATTCATTTCTCATATTTATTCTTCAGTTATTGACACTAAAAGTTCTAAAATAAGGAACAACCACTTGCATAAAAAGTGCTTCCTGATGTGTATTCGTAGCAAATAATTTAATGAAACACATAAAAATTTTTTGTTTTATTTAATAAATTTTTTTGTATTTACTTGCTTAAGCCCGGCGCGTTGCTGCCGCGACCACGTTGCCAAACGCGAATAAAATGTTATCAATAAAACTGTAAATGTAAATTGTTGTCGAATACTGAATTCCATGGCTGTGCGACCTATAACTCAAAAGCGGTTGAATTTTTCACATTTTACAAAGTTATCCGTAAAACTGTAAATTGAGTTCGGATACTGAATTCCGAGGCTGTGTGGCCTATAACTCCAAAGCTATTCAATATCGCAAATTTTGGTTGTATGGGAGGTACCACACTCCCTTGTCTAAGTCACATAAAATGTTATCAGCGAAGCGGCACGTGTAAATTGTGGTCGCAAACCAAATTCAGAGGCTAAGCGGCTTAAACCTTTGAAGATATTCGATATCGCAAATTTGAGTTGTAAGGGAGGTGCCATGCCTACTGGATTTAGGAGGGTGAAATATATTTTGTGACCTATTTTCGACCTACCAAATATACATACATAATTTCATGAAAATCGGTCGAGCTGTTTCGGAGCAGTTCTGTAATAAACACCGTGACACGAGATTTTTATGTATTAGATTTGCATGTTGTTAACTATTAGCAGCACAACATTGAATAATCTTTGGCTTTCAAACGCATTATTAATTAAACTACAACTTTTTAACTAAAAACCCAACAACTTTTAAAAAGTTATTCTTACACGTGGACAAGCAGACTCGAATGAGCATTAGAGTGGCCGCACAAAACTTTTTTTTCATTTCAATGTGCTCTTTACTTAAAATGTGCAGTTGTACCCCAAATTCAATGGGTTAAAATTTTAGAGCGATCGGAATAAGATTTACTGTGCCTAGTTGAGCTTTGTTTGGACTAGTTTCATTTTTTTTTTCTTGATATTTTAAATAAAATCGCAAAAAATCCATATGTGGAAGTATTCCAATCAAACCAAGTCAATTTTTTTATTATATTATCCAATGATTATCCGATCAAAAGAAATGAGCCGCTATGCAATTTTTCAAAAATATTAAGTTTGAGTATTATTACAAAAAAAAAACTCCCAAAGTGCAAAATTTAAAAAAAAAATCACGGCTATTTAAAACACAGTTTTGAACTATTTTGTATAAAAACTTAACAGAACAAAAATTCTGAAGCGAAAGTTGCAGATTTTCAGACTTGACTTTTTTTTTAAATCCTTCAAAGTGACCATTGATCCTGACCCACAGTGTTGGCAATTTACAAGCTATTTTTGTTTTTCTTTGCTCTAATTACAGTAATACTTTAGCTAGGGTAATGATCTTTGGTACAGAGGTATTGTATGCGGCAAAAAGTTAGCACTTGAACATTTCCGCAAATATATAATTTACTTTGAATGTTTCAGCTATTTCTCTAGATAATAAGTCATTTGGTTGTGCTCTTTAGGTTTTTTTTTATTATTAGTTTATTTAAGCATTCAAAATTCATTACAAAACGTATAGTTATTACACAATGTACAGAGATATATATACAATACATTACATCTAGAACATTATATTACAAAATAAATAAGTTAGATATCGGGCTTAGTAATCAATCGATTTGTTTAAAGGAAAACTGCTAGCAAAAACCTTCATAAATATGCAACTATAAATAAATAGTAAATAAATAAATATAAAAAAAAAAATTTAAAATTGACTAGAAAACGAGGAGCATAAAGAGTATGCAGCTCAAAGAAATATGAAACAAACATCATATCCACCACTGATTAAGGTTTAACCTGGCAAATTTGTTATTAGCTCATTATTCGATATGCTACATCTTGATTCGAAATTGCTTGTAATATCTTCAATTCTATCAGAAATTAAGTCCACTTTCGCTTTTCTATGAAGCTCTATCGTGGAATAATACCAAGGCAAATCAAGAGCCATTTTAAGCAGCTTATTTTGGCAGATTTGTAGCTTTTTGTAATATGTTTGGGCACAAGCTCCCCAAGCCGGACATGCGTACAAGATTATTGCTTGAAAAATTACCTTAACAAGTACTATTTTACTATTATGACAAAGCTTGGATTTTCTGTTAATTAGTGCGTATAGCATTTTTATGGCAATATTAAATTTGTTAATTATATTACCAATATGATCTTTGAAGAGAACCTTCGGATCCAAAATTACTCCCAGGTACTTAACGTTATTTGCCCAGGGTACATTGTAGCCAGTAATTTGTATATTTAGGCTAGGATAATAGCAAGATTTTCTTTTTCTTGTGAAAAAGATGGCTTGCGTTTTACTGGCATTTAGTTTTATTTTCCATTTATGAAAATATGAAATAAGCTCATTTAATGCGCATTGTAGTTCGATCAGAGCAAATTGACCGAACTCATGCGAGGAATATATTGCAGTGTCGTCAGCATAGAATGCATACTCACAGCTTGAGCGTTTAGGTATATCTGAACAAAACAAAATATACAATAAGGGTCCTAAGACGATCCCTGTGGGACACCAGCAGGAATCTCACGCAGATCAGAAAATTCTCCATTTATACACACACAAAAATAACGGTTTGATAGAAAACTTTGCACAATTTTGATCAAGTAGGAAGGGAAATTAAAATTGATCAATTTAAAAATTAAGCCGTCATGCCAAACGGAATCAAAAACTTTCTCTACATCGAGCAGGACCATTACTGTAGATTTCTTACTGCAAAAATTGCTTTTTATGTGTTTGCAAATTCTTTTAATTTGATGTGAAGTGCTATGTCCCTGCCGAAAACCAAATTGCTCGAGAGGAATAATATTATTACGGTCAATGAACATGTTCATATCATCTTTTATAACAATTTCCAAAATTTTTCCGATACTACTTAGAAGGCTTATGGGACGATAGTTACCTGTTCTGTTACTCGGTTTTCCTGGTTTTGGAATTGGCAAAACACGAGCTACTTTCCAAGCACTAGGGAAATATTGTTGCTTCAAGCAAGAATTTATAAGAAATGTTAAATATTCTCTTCCAGCCTTTGGAAGTTGCTTGAGCATAAAATTTTTAACATCGTCCAAGCCCGAAGCCTTTCTTGGTCGCAAGACACGAATCAAGAACTCAATTGTATCTGTGGAAACATATTTAATGGAACTGGGGTCAATTGCAGATTGATCAAAACTATGCAGAGTATTTCTAACAGTATCTATGTGAGTCTGATTACTCAGACCATCAGACACTCTGTGATTGAAAAGAAAACTTTCAGCAAAAGCATTAGCTTTATCTGAACCTGTAATAAGGGTTGTGCCGTTTTCATTTAGTGGAGGAATATTCGTATACTTCTTCTTCAAAACTTTAGTAATATTCCAAAATGATTTTGAGCGCTTGTCAAGTTTACTAATCGTATTATTCCAAGCTTTATTTCTATGCTGTTGGATTTCAATCCTTATTTTTACGATCAGCTTGCTCATGCATATATAATCGATTTTATTTTTAAATCTTATCCAGTCTCGTCGAAAATTGTTTTTAATTTTTATTAAGGACACTATATACGCAGGAATTTTGACAAAACAATTTTGCATAGAATTGGAGTGGTTTTGTGAATTGCTTAGTTGATTTTATCTGTAAAAAATGTTACGTGACTATCAAGCTCCGAACTATTACTGACTGTGTTAAAATCCAGATTTAAATTACTGAAATTATTTTTCAGTATTTTCTTGTAACGTTCCCAGCGAGTGAGCCTGTAATCAAGAACTAAGTTATCACAAAATGCTACATCTGCTGAAAGTTTAAATTTTACTGGCAAATGATCGGAGCTTAAAGCATTGATAGCCATTGGTTGGGAAATATATGCAGGGATATTTGAGATAGTCAGGTCTAGCGTAGAAGGATTTGCTTTGGAACTTGCAGGAAAGTAGGTTGGGTCAGAGGAATATGATAAGGTTACAGGGTATAAGGAGGTGATTTCAGCTAAAATATTACCCCAAGCGTTTGCTCGAAGACAACCCCAGTCTCTGTGCCTACTGTTGAAATCACCACAAAAAATAAAATATGGAGACGTGGAAAAGAGCTTTCTTAGATCATTTTTGTATTTTAAGCGAAGTTCAGGCGAGGAAGTACCACCTGGAAAATAAACACTAAATAAGCTGACTTTCGGGGCATTTTTAAGCAGAATATTGATACCAATATTTTCTATAACGTCGGTTTTAAAACACTGAATCTCAGTGACTTGTATCGTTTTTTTAACTATGATGGCAACCCCCCACCTTTATTGGTTTCTCTATCATATCTTAAGCAACGGTATTGATTGTGAGAAAGTTTGTCGGAGTTTTTTAGCTAGGTTTCAGACAACAAACAAACATCAACATAATTATGAATTAAAAAGTCAAATAGCTCATCAGATTTTTGTCGGATACTTTTACAGTTCCATAACATAATATTTAGTGGAGTGCAAGACATTACTTATAACTATACAAATACTTAACAGCTAATTGTGTAATAACCTTAAACTGTTCTTCTTTGGATTTACAATTTTTAAGCTTCAGAACCATATCAAACGTGAGTTGAGTTATCTCTTCTTCCGAAAATAGGTTGTTTTTCTGCTCTCTATTTAGATGTGCCCAAGATGTCGTAGTTGGCTGCTGTCGAGTGCAATTACGCTGATCATGCAAAGAGTATTGAGTGGGAAGTGGAGGAAACTGAGAAACATTGATGTCAAATTTTTTAGCAGCAGTTGACCGTGGAGAACGTCCAATATTTTTTTGTTTGAGGTTCTCTTTAATTTGCAAAAACGCTTCTCGATTAGGGCACGACAGGTCTGTAGATTTGTGATTGTTGCTACAGTTGGCACACTTAATAATATTGTCATTTATACAGTAGGAAGTTTTATGCTTCCCAGCACAGTTAGCACATCTACTTGTGATACCGCAACCTCTCTCTCCATGCTCAAACATTTGGCAGTTTCGGCATTGAACAGGTTTACCTTTAAGTTTGCGTTGATACTCCCATTTGACGATCGTATGAAAGAGAGTCTTAAAATTTTTTCTAAGATCATACAGCTTAATCGAGCCATTCTCAAAGTAAATAATATACAACGTGTCTTCGTAATTATCGAATTTTTTTATTACGGTTTTAACCTCTTCGCATTTTAAATTAAGAGATATTAGTTCACTCTTTACTTCGTCGGATGTTTTACCGTCAAGACCATGAAGAACCACCTTGAAAGGTCGATTTTGCTTTGCTTCGTGTGTAAAAAACTGTAACTTATTGTCTTTAAGAGTTTTTAAGATATCATCATACGATTCACTTTTTTCACAGAAGATTTTAACTCCGATTGAAAGTTTTTGCACTGAATAATCAGTAATTTTTTTATCCAAAATAATTTTATGAATATTTTCACTACTTTGAGTAAGCACTTTAATAGGCGGTAAGGAAAGTTTTTTTATTTTAGGCTGAATTTCATCGTTAATAATAATGCTTGAGTCATTATCATCATCAAACATTTGTAATGGCCTCCAGTAGTTTTTGGAAGTAGCACTGTGGCCAACATTTCCACTTAACAGTTTAGAATTCTTGGATGAAGACGCCATGTCTTCATCACAAGATTTAGCAACACGCTTAGGAATTTTTAAATTTTGTCAAATTTAGTAAATTAGTACGAGAAAAAGACTCAACACGTTGTGCACGAAAAGCAGCCAATTCAGTACTGTGACGCTCTTTAGGTATTTTAAGTACACAATGATTAAATATTCTGACAAAAATATCGTGAGTTAACAAAATACGAAAAAATGCTGCGACAAAATGATAGCACATTATGATACATTGAGTTCAGTAAGTGTTAATAATACGAGAAAAAACAAGTTAAGTTTTTAAAGCAAAGTTGCCACGTTAAATAAGTAAAAGTACTTAAAATTAAAATTAAAATTAAATTTAAAATTAAAATGGGACATAAAAAATAGCTTAACAGTGCAGAAGTGCAACTTGCTTTAAATCATCATTTAAAAACTTGAAAATCAGTGATATCGTAAAAAAAAATCAAACAAAAGTCGTAAAGTGATTACAAATGTATTAAAAACCTACAAAATTTTTGTTAAGCCTTTAGCAGTGGATGTCCAAGAGTGGTTACACGCCGAGATGAGTAAGTAATTTTGCGGGTAGCTTCAAATTCTAACCTCACTGCCAGAAAAATTGCTGAAACAGCTGGAGTGAAAACACATGTCCGCAACGTGCAAAGAATTTTTAAAAAATCAGCTACAATCAAACCCAAAAAATTACAAAGGAAAATGAATATCGGTTACAACTCCTAAATCTTCCTTCTTTAAAAAATCGGAGAGTTATTATAACAAAATTATGTCAACAGTCCATATTTATTGAGTAAAATATATTTTAATATTCCTCTTGTCCTAGAAGATATTTTGAGTTATTCCACATGAACTTTTGTAGAACTAATGATTTGCAAAATGAACCTCTTAGAAGCGCTTGCGGTGATTTTAATTTTGTATCTGATGTTATATCCCTAATTGAATCCATGAACTTAATCAAACATAAAATTATAGATTACCTGCAGTACCGTCGTTGATTATGATTAAGTTTTCTCAAACATATATCTGATGCATCTGGTGATATTTGTAAACACATTAATATAACAATCTAAATGGATAAATGGACCCAAGCCTAAAATGGATAATTTTGGTGTATGAACATCTAAATAAACTGAATGGACCTAAGCCTGGGATCTTTAATTGCCTTATATCTTCATAATGAAAGTGACTACATTGGTCGACGATACCGTGGTGTCTTGGTTTTTGCCTCCTGAAACACTACGTTGAATCGATTTGTAATATATTAATATGAGTGGCCGATAAGACCTAGCTTGTCTTGATGACTGCGTTCGCAACTGGTTTTCTTTGTTTTATGAAAATTGGTTTGGTGAAGTTGACCTAGTTTGTCGAGTAACCACCCTGCCAAGCCAGGATCCCTCCGACTTCCGGGAGTGGTGTTTTATTGGGTATGAGACCTTGTTTGTCACACGACTCCGCCGATGTCCAGGTACAAAAATTGTTGCTAACTTGACCTTGTTTGTCTTGAAAACGCGACCCTGCTATGCTGTTTGATATTATTGATTTGACTTAATTTTTGTTTTTTTTATACTTTAATAAATTTATATACTTTTAGGTATTTATTAAAACTTTTTAGTTCGTTAATAATGCATGATTTCAATCGAAATCATACTTTATATTTTTGAATTATATTAAATATCTTGTTTTATAATCTTAAATTTGCTATAAAACCTGTTAAGGTTTAGCAATCGAATAAAAAAAATACCACGATTTGAGGAAGAAAGAGCGTATCCTAAGTCGTCGTCAACACGAGGGTATATGAGTAATGGTATGGGACATTGTGGAAGGACTTAAATAAGGTTTGTTTCCACAAGAACGACTCGCCAAGATTATTTTAATTTAATTGATAATGAAATAGTTAGCCATGGGTCAAAATTAACTAAAACTTCATTAATATTTCAATAAAAATTAGCTGCTGTACATACAGCAAGAATAGTAAAAAACTTCCTTCGGGAACAGGATATTGAAATATTGGAGTAGCCCGCACGATCACTTGACCTGATCATTATTGAAAACTGTTGGTGTTGCCTTGCAAGGGAAGTTTATGCCGATAATAGGCAATATATTACCATTCAGGAACTTAAAAGGTAATTCCGAATTGGGAAGCGATACCGAGAAAATGCATTAACAAACTTTTTTAATCATTACCAAATTGCAGTACTGAAGTTTTAAAAAACAAATGGAGACTCCACTCAACACTAAATACTTATATCAAAAAAATAAAAAATTGATTTCTTATAATTTCTTGATTTTGAATAATATTCTGCTATCTTTTTGTCATACTACTGAATATGTTTTTGTTTTTTTCTGAACAACTAGTTTGATTTTTAAGTGGAATTTTATATATTTTTACTTTGTTTTTAAATCTTATTGCTTAATAGTAAAAACAACTTTTTAATTTTAATCTCTTTGAATAAAATTTAGAAAAATTCCAATGTGCTAACTTTTTGTAGCGGGGTGTAGATAAGTTGCATTTTCAACAGGAGGGTGGGATTGCATGCGGAGCGTGGCACATTCTTTGAAACACTAGCTCGATAACAAGCGCGTCGGAAGCTAATTTCATCTGGGGGGGCAGTACAAATGGGGGGGGGGGCAGTACAAATGGGGGGGGCAGTACAAATGGTGGTGCAAAAAAAGTTCACAAAAATTTCTTTAAAGAAACATGAATGTGAATAAACAAATTTTTTATTTTAGTTTGAAATAAAAAAAAAATATAAAAATATATAAAAAATATTAAAATTTCATTATTTTTAAAAGTTCTTCCAATTTCAATATTAGAGATCAAGGATCTTTCATATGGTAATATGAAAATATAAGAAATAATGGTTGCTTTTATAAAGCAAGACTAGGCATATCTTTACATGGTTTAAATGCAATAAGGTACAAGAAGTTATATCAATTTAAATTATTCCAAAATGTTTCCTTCTGTCCTTGCGAGAAACAAACTCTTTCACCACCTCCATCGAATTCAATTCTTTGGTTTTATCTTTGTGAATGTGTATAAGTGCTGCATGAGTGAGTCGTTTCTGTGTCATAGTTGCTCGAAGATACGTCTTAAGTCGCCTTAGTGCACTAAAAGAACGCTCAGATGAAGCTGCTGATGCAGGCACAGTCAAAAGCAAAGCAATAAGTTTTTCAACTTCATTTAATAGTTTTTTTACAGTATCCGAATTTTTCGCAAATTGGGATACAATGCCACTACAATTTCAAGGTGTTTGGCCAGGCAATTGCTTCAGCAATTTCATCTGCATAAAGATCTAGTTTTGTTTTTAGATTTTGTTCTGAAGGCACTTTTCCGTTGAAGGCTTCGATTACAATATTTTCCAACGATTCCAGAGTGTCAAGATCTGCTTAAATGTACAATTAAATTTACAAAGTGCCAGTTTACACTAGCTTCACTCAACCGACTCACCGAATGTTAAATCAAAGTGAATCGGTTGAGTGAAGCTGGTATGAATAAAAAAAAAGTCAAATATCAACCTGTTTGATCGAATCTAGCCGTTATCTCATTTGAGAGAAGATCAAAAATTTCGAAATAATCTTTTCGTAGCCGATCATATAATGGTAACTATACTGAAGGAACCGGATTTGATGTTTGTTCAAAGCGTCGAGGTGGATTTTCATCAGCTTATTCACAGTAGGGGCTTTCGCATGGTCCAAAACATTGGACCAACATGGCAGATTGTACAACATGTAGTACCATGCGTAAGCTAAAACAGCAGTCGAAATTTTTGGTTTTTTTCTGCCTATTGTACAATATTGTACAACTATGTAAAATTACTGCTCAATTGTTAGGGCATCTAAAAGTTGCTTAGCTATTAGCCGGATGTGTTCTGCTTGAGAGCTTGCAATTAATGATGTTGCTTTACAAGTTGGATCGTTCGAACGCTCAATCAAATAGTCCCATTAGTTTTCCATCTAACTTATCGTACAATATGTCGTCCAATAAGTGCTGTTCATATTTCAAACCGCTCATCAAATCATTTGTCAAATCGTTTGACCACAGAAGTGTTCTGACTCTTCAAATTTTTCGTCGAATTTCATTTTATCTTGAACACCGAAGTAAGCACATCGCGATGACGGAAAAATTTTAATGCCTTTTGTTATTAAAATTGTATTGGAAGAAGAAGAAATTATTTTATAAATTATTATAAATTGTTTGCAACAGTTATTTATTATTATTTTGATATTATTTTCTTCCGCTCCTTCTTTTGCCGCGATGTGCACAGGTTGAAAACTTTTTTGAACTGACAAAATCGTACTACACGATTTGACGAGTGTTCACACTGGTCAAATCGTTCGGCAAGTCAGCAGAAAAATCAAAAAATTTTGATTTTCATCAAACGATTTGACCAACGATTTGATAAGTGTTCACACTCTTCAAATCGCCATCAAATCCATACAAATTCTGTTGGTCAAATCAATTGTCAAATCATTTGATGATCGATTTGATGGCGGTTTGAAATGTGAAAAGCCCTATATGGAAAGCCCCGAAGAACATGTCAAATTTTTTCTTACCAGAGTTGCAAAATTAACAAGCATTAAGCTGCATACTTAAGTGTGCTTTTAAACTGAAGTGGTGGGTTTGCAATAGAAACTCTAGATTTTGTTCTATCTTTTTGCAAACACAGAGAAAGAAAATGGTTATCCGCAAGCATGCTTGTGTAGAAGAGAGAAAGAAGAGGAAAATATATACTACAAAAATATGATCGTTGTAAAAAAAACTGATATTTTGAATAACTTTTGAAGATTTCCTTTTAAATTGTTTATCTAGCTAAAAAAGTGGGGGGCAACTGCCCCCCTTTCCCACCCGCTTCCGACGCCAATGTTCGATAAATATTTAAGATATGGTACTTATAATTGGAAATTACTAAAAGTGGACACGATTACTAAGGGGCGTGTCTATGAAAATTTTTTTAAATTTCAGTCAATATAAAATCATCATTAATCATGTACAAAGGAACATTTTTTATTCATTAAAAAACAGAGAAAATTTATATTTTGTTATCTTTTAAAAATCAATATCAATGAGCGAATCATTGATGAGTTTGCGAGGCAATCCTTGAGCGATTTGGGCTGTGGTGTCATCTGGTACCTCCAATAAATCAAGAACGACAGCAGCTAGTGCAGACTTTCTTTTTAAGTAAAGGCCTCATGCTTGATATGAAAAGGTTGGAAGAAATAAGAAGAACGTGCAATAAGTCTTCATTATTTTGTTTCCGGCCAATTTTTCGCGTGTTATGCTCGCGATAGTATTTGCATTCTTTATGCCTCGACTCGAAAGCCTCTTCGCTGAGCTGCTCTATGGGAAGTAAGAGAGTATCCATAACGTCTGCTCCATGGACTAAAATTTATGTGACACTGGTGGGCATTTTGTACCATGGGTATAACACGGTTCGTTTTTATGAAATTAAATGCAAATGTCTATTACCTCCAAGTTTTTTCTGAATTTCATTTTCTTATAGCGGGAGGATATGTTTCCAAGCAAAATTAAAATCCAAAAGTAAGCGCTTTTTTTATTGCAAAAAACTTTTTTCTCTATTTTCTAATTTTTACGATTTTCAATTTTGTTGCTTTTCATTGATAATTAGTTTGTAATGCCTCAAAACAAATTAATTAAAGATCTGGCATAGCTCACCTTCTGTATTTGTTCCCGCAGAATTCAAATCTTTACTCTCCGATGATTTTTGATTTGATTTTAACTCTGTAAATTTGAAAAACTGTATTAAACTTTAAAAAAAAATTTTCTTAGAAAATCACAATCAACCACATTTATTTCTATCGTCCAAGCTGATGACATTGCGTTGGTGGTCCGCGGCAAGTTCATTGACACCATCTCTGACATCATGAAGGGAGCACTCCGAATGGTGGAGGAGTGGTGTCGAGAACAAGGCCTTACCGTAAACGCAGGCAAGTCAGACAATATTCTCTTTACTAGAAAGAGGGTAGGCCTGAGGATAGAACCACTCAGACTTTTTGGAGCTGAAATCAACATGTCCACGAAAGTTAAATATCTAGGGGTAACCCTTGATAGCAAACTGAACTGGAACGAGCATGTAGAAGATAGGATTCAAAGAGCCAAGAGGGTTCTGTTCCAGTGCAGACGCGTTTGTGGTCTCAAATGGGGGCTAAACCCAGAGGCTATGAAATGGGTTTACACTATGATGGTTAGACCTGTCATCACGTATGCTTCGGTGATTTGGTGGACAAAAGTCAGCCAGAAAACCATTAAGAAGAGACTGGACAGAGTCCAACGGCTGGCGTGTGTTGGAATAACAGGTGCAATACGCACCACTACAACAAGCGCAATGGAGGTTCTGTTAGGTATGCTGCCGTTGGGTTTAGAAATAAAGAAAACAGCGGCGCTGTCAGCCCTCAGGATGTTGCGAAATGCTACGTGGCATGGGGCAACGGTCCTGTATGGTCATATTCGCATCCTTGATTTTGTACAGAGAGATGTCAGGGAGGCGCTTATGCCAATGGACGGAAGGCAGAGAGTAAAAATAACAGAAAAATGTTATAAAACTCTTATAACGGATGGAGCCGTTTGTGAAGAAATCGCTGGTAGCGATATCAGTATATTCACAGACGGCTCTCTGATGAATGGCCGGGCCGGGGCAGGCGTGTACTCAAAAGAGTTAAGCCTATCCTGTGTACTGAGGTTGGGGAGGTTTGTGTCTGTATACCAGGCAGAAATGCTTGGCGTAGTGCATGCGCTGGACCACCTGATAGATGGCCGGATCAGTGGCAAGAAAATTGTCATCGCTCTCGACAATCAGTCTGTGATTAGGTGTATGCAACGGACAGACATCACTTCCAGGTTGGCCATAGAATGTCTTACAAAACTCAATAGGTGCGCCCAGACGAATGAGCTCACACTTATGTGGGTGAGAGGACACTCTGGCATAGAACAGAATGAAGAAGCTGATTCTTTAGCAAGAGCAGGATCAGCAGAAGAATTCTGTGGACCAGAACCACGTATCGCCATAGGCGACAAAATGGTGGCAGGCCTTATTAAACAATGGACGGACTCGGAACACAGTAAAAGGTGGGAAGAAGCTGTTAACTGCAGGCAATCAAAGGCGGCTGTGAAGTGGTCTCGTAGTGAGGCAGCAAAAGTTATCCGATACAATCAAAGGACTTTAAACTGGCTTACTACACTGGTCACAGGACACGGTCCCTTCATGTACCATCTCGGGAAGATGACTCTGACCGTGGACGATGCGTGTAGGTTATGCCTAGAGGAGCCGGAAACAGCAGCACACATTCTGTGCCAGTGTCCGGCGCTGGCAAGCATAAGATTGACCACTCTGGGACGCCCATTTATTGGTGAAGCCGAGATTGGTCAACTAACCTATAAGGAAATGCTTGAGGTGACAAAGGATGCTTACACAAGGAGCATGCTCACGTACGAGTACTCCGAGCAGTAGTACCCTTTGTCCAATGGGGGACGAAAAGGGACCCACTGTGGTCTGCTTCGGTAAATCCCCAACTTATTATATATCGTCCAAGCTCTGGATGAGATAGTACCAAATGTGCAAGGACCACACATTTGGATTCTTCGAAAAAAATACATAAGAAAAGTAATTTTAGATTCATATGCCGACAGTAAGAAAAGTTATTTTAAGAACATAGTAAAAAAAAGTTTAAAAAAGATAATTTAAAAAAGGTTTGTTCATCAAAGCGTTTCAGTACTTTGTACTTAAATTACTTTACTTTAAATTTTTAGATAAAAACTACGAAAAATGTGTCAAAAAGACGGAAAAAGTTACAAAAATGTACACAGTTCCAAGACGCTAAGCCAGGGGCTAGAAACAGGAAAAAAATTATAGAGTTTTTGTTTTTTGGCCACTTAGTCTCTGTCACGGCCGCATGTTTGAATTTAATATTTACTTAATTTGAAGAAAATAGTCTTATTCTCAAATTAAAGTATTACAATATTCTTTCAAACTGCCAAACTACTTAAAATGCCTACCTAAATATGACCTTGATATATAATACAGCACTGATCATAATATAAAATTAAAAGCCTAAAAGAACAGGAAAAATGATAATCTGGAAAAACTGATTTATAAAAAGAAAATTTTGTCATCTACAAATAGTGAAACAAATCAACCTAGGCTACCTTAAAACATTTTTCGACTACCGCCAAGAAGTCTCATCAGGAGGCTTCTTTTAAAAAACTTACAAAAACCTAACCATCCTTTAATTCTGAATGCTACGCATTCGAAACAAGCTATTCTAATCAAAAATATAATACAAAAAAACACTCACACAAGCAGCACATTCAGCATATTCAACTAGCACATTCAAGAAAACCTACAAAATAAAATCTCTGAAAACTAGTAAAAAACCTGAAAAAAATAATAAAACCTAACAAATAATAAAAATTAGTAAAACCAAACAATCTACAAAAATATATAAAAAAATATTGCTACAGCAAATCCCACCAAAAACGGCCAATAATATGAACCGTCCAAAGTGGAACCTGCCAGAACAATGCCTAAGAAAGCTGTGTGCGAAAGGCAATAAATTTATTACTAAAGAGCATCGCATGGATTCTCTTAGCTGTCTTCTAAATCCCCCAAAAAACGTACAAGAATAAATAAAAAACGGGTGAACCCCCACTGCCCTTTATGATTATTTGTCACTAATGGGCAATCATTTGAGTAATTTTTTTTTCCAAAGCCACTCACAAGCAAGTGGTGACTAATGGATCAGAGGAGGATGTGTAGTGATTACGGTAACGTGAGCCTAAAAAATTGTTTATTAGTTGTTACAATCTTAATTCTCAGTTATTAGTACAGACCGTCGATCATTCCCAATAACGAACGACAGTAGAATATTCACCAATAATGAATTACCGATGAACACCTACCAACGTCCATCTATCCAGAAGAAAGTGAAAAGCAACCTCTGTCACTTTCTAATCCTAAAAAAACCGGCGTTCAAAAAATAACGTTAAAATTAGGGGTGAGTTGGGGCAACTACACTTTTAGAACGCATAATTACTCGAATTATGAACGCCAGCAGAATGTCTGCCGAACTTTTTATTATAGAACTATTAGCGATATTGACAATACATTAAATTTCCGGCTGGGTATTCCATCAAACAATTTTGTTCGTTATGCCAGCATTGTTTAAAGTCCATCGATTGGTACTTAGCAATAAAACAAGAATTATGTTTTTTAGTGCTTTAGGTAAAGAATTTGCTATTCCACAATTTTACTTTCATGATGGCAGTTGTAAAGAGTTTATGTCTAGTAAAGATATCTGTTCTTCATCTGATGTTTTTCATACTAAGTGTTTTAGTATTGAACCTGTTAATTCTTTTAAATACCTCGGATTAATGTTGGATAACAAGATGAGTTGGTCGGAACATACTCGAGCTCTAAAAAATTATCTAATGGCTGCCACTAGATATTTATTTTTGTTAAGACCTTATTGTTGTTCTGAACTTCTCAAGTCAATTTACTATGGTATTTTTCAATCCAAATTGGAATACGGTTTAGTTTTCTGGGGCGGCGCTTATGCTAACAAAATTACTCCTTTTTTATATCTAAGAAACATGCAATACGTCTGATTTGCAATAGATCTCGCCGTGATAGAAGTCTGATTCTTTTTAGAGCTTTGAGCATCTTGCCATTAAAGCATTTATACTGTTTCAAGGTGTTAAAGATATTTTTTATCAAATCTGGGTATCTACTAAGTAGATACTCAATAAGCTATAACTTAAGAATTAATCTTCAGAATCTTGTCACTGTACCACATTTTTCAATTCAATTATTTCTGCAGTTGTATACTTCAGTAGCTCCCAGACTCTTTAACAGCTTACCTTATAGCATAAGATGTATTCGTAATAAATGTATGTTTCTTCGTAATGTTAAAACTTGGCTTTTCAGTATTAATTACAATGATGTTGATTGTTTGTTCAGTGTTGGTTAGTAGTTTATCCATTTTTGTTTTTTGAGCTTCTCCACGTTTTTTTTCTCATTATATATTTATTTTTATTATATTTATTACACTTATGTAACTCTATGTAACTCTATGTAACACTATTATTTACTTATGTAACTGCAATCGTATCTAGTTCCTTGTGAACTGTAATTTTGCAGATCTCTTTCATTCCAAACTACAACTTCTTATGTAATGTAATTAATGAATTTTTGGCCTATTTAAGTTACGTTATGTAAGTTGATAATAATGAATAAAAATAAAAAAATAATAATAAAAAAAATTGTGCTGCAGGAGCCAAGAGTCACTCAAAAATATGTTGACAGGAGTGTGAGTATGATTTATATTCAATTCTATGAAAATGAAATGAGTACCTTATGGATATGATGAATATTTTTATGAGTATGAATGAATCTAAGTATAGCGAAATTATGGGTAAACGATAAGTATTCACAAATTATGAATCACTCGCTTTATTGCATAGGCAACAAAAACAAAGCCTCACTCGACTCGGAAATTTATTTTTTTTAAGTTTAATACAGTTTTTTCCAAATTTACAGAGGTAAATTTCTCTCAGAGAGAGAGAGAGAGAGAGAGGTTTTTATCAAATCAAAAATCATCGGAGAGTGAAGATTTGAATTCCGCGGGAAAAAATACAGAAGATGAGCTATGCCAGATCTTAAATTAATTTGTTTTGAGGCATTACGAATGAATTATCAATGAAAAGCAACAAAATCGTAAATCGTACAAAATAGAAAAAAGGGAAAAAATTGTTTTTGCAATAAAAAAGCGCTAACTTTTGGATTTTAATTTTGCTTGGAAACATATTCTCTCGCTATTAGAAAATGAAATTTGGAAAAAACTTGGAGGCAATAGACATTTTCCTTTAATTTCATAAAAACGAACCGTGATAAGGAAACAAGTTGCCTTGCCGTGTTCAAAGCATATAGCTTAAAAGACTTAGGATTTATCTTAAACCCACATGACAGAGCTTGTAAAATCACCGAGAACCAAGTAATCAGATTCTCGCCTACTCCTGTAATCTCTGCTTCGACCTTGAGATGCTTAAAAAAACGCCACGCAGTATTTCCTTCGTTTGTAGTTCCGCTATCTTGCTGCACCATATCAATTAGAAGCCCTTTTCGTTGTGGAAAATCATTTACAACATATTTTTTTTTTGTGTTTTATTTTGTTTTAAGTAAAATTTAAGTTTCGTTTTTTGTTTATTCAGTAAACTTTTCTCAGTAATTAAAAGTTATCTTATTTACTTATTTAAAAACTTAATTGAATATTGTTCTTTCAGACACGAGACTTGTAAACCTCTTAAGGTATTAAATTTCAACTTGTATTTGAAAATTTAAATTGACTACTTAGTTTGACTTTCAGCCTTTTATTGCTTAGAAATGAACAGATTTAAAAAATTTTAACAAAAACATTCAAATAATTGCTTTTATGCTTAAGTGCATAAGATATTTTATGGATATTGTAGGTATGTATGTGTGACTTTGTACTTGTCTGTGAATTTCTCCAAAATATTAAAAGTAATGGCTTTGTGTGAGATTTAAATAAAATCTTTCTGCTGCCTCTGTTTTGTTTCCCACACAGTCCAAGCAAACTTTGTCTAAGCCGCATTCAATCTTTCGATTTAACTAACCTGCTGGCCTTCTTTGTCTCTTGTCTATATCCAACTTAATCTGCTTTTGTGCTTTTATCCCTCAACCCCTCTCACACTCCATCCTTTTCCACCGCTTCTTCCAAACTTGTGGTATTTGTGGCATTTGTTGTTTTTGATTTCTGACATATTTTCACAAAAGAAATCAACAAACAATTTTCACAAATTCTATCCATAAAATAAAATTTGAATTTATTAAATATTAAATTTTTCAATAAATAACAACAGTTTCTTTTTGTAGCTATTAAAATATTTTTCAAAAATTGGTATTATTTGTGCTTACGACTCTTTTGTGGTTTTAAGAGTTTGCTATGCATAAGAATGAGAATTATTTTTGTGAGTTTTTCTGTTATTCCGACTAGAAAACAATAAAAGTTATTTTTGGTTTAGTTGATTGTGGTTATTATTTAATTTAGATTTAAATTAAGGCTTAAATGAAAATGCTTTAATTCATGTCAACAAAACAAGGTTGTTTTTTTTAGTTTGTATTGTATGAAAATTCGAAGTTTAAACAAAACTTTTAGTTTTAAGAAACCATTGTTCTTCAAAAAAACAAACGAAAAAACGTTTGTGGTATGGCATATTTATGTCTTTAATACGTTTTTAAGCTACACAATAAACGCAATTATAGGCACATATTTATGATTGAAATGTTTTGCATGACATTCCATTCAAAGGCAACTACAAGAAAGTTTTTAAAAAAAAAACATTTTTTATGAGGAATTTTGGATGCCTGAGCTATACGGCTAGATATAGGAATGCCAATTTTGTTATCGACTACTGAACCGTTAGTAATAGTTTTGTGAAAAACGAAAATTTTACCTACAGTTTAATAATTTCTTGTATTCAATACATTTTTGTTTAAACATTAACGACCGCTTTCTTCAAAGTTTCAAATCAAACTCAAGGTATCGTGCACTCAGAACTCCTTCCGCACGGTCAATCGGTCAAAGTTTAATATTATTTGAGTTTGTGCGAGAATATTTGACTAAAGAGACCTGACTAATGGAAGGACAATTCGTGGTTTTTGTACCACGATAATGCACCAGCTCACACATCACACACTGTACGCGATTATTTGACCAAAAACAATCTACATATCGTTCAACAAGCACCATATATGCCAGATATGGCCAAGTATGACTTTTCTCTATTCTCCAAACTAAAAATGTTCCTTCGTGGAAAACATTTTGAGACAATTGAAGTCATCAAAGAGAATTCACAGAGTGAGCTAAGGGCCATTCCGAAATCGGCCTACCAAAAATGTGTATCTCCTGCGATGGTGTTTATTTTAAAAGTGTTACAATAATTATTGAAAAATAATTATCTGTTGTTGTTTTATTTGCACAGCCCGCTTCCATTTTGAACAGAAGGTTGGACTCTCTCGAATTGGCAATACGCAAAATCAATATGTTTTAACTCCAAATAATGAGAAAACAACTAACTAATTAAAAAATAATAACATAAAATATTGCTTACAGAGAAAGATCTGCAAATGAAAACAGATTAAGTTCATATAGTCTAAGATCCCTAAATAAAATTTTTTATACGTTATTGATACTCCTAGTATTAAAAAAGGCAAAAAAATACATATCGCTCATTTCGTGCAAGACCGTCACAACTCAAAATTTGGGTTTTTTGAGTTAAATATACAGAAATATGCATTGTTATCATATCTTCAATTTGAGTGAATTCCAGACCGATTTGCTGTTAATTGACGGTTTTACAGACACGTGTGTCGTTTTGTCTTTTAGCGATTTCTTCACTTTTTTGTATCAATAACGTTTCATTTCTATTTATACCAAAATTTATTTTAAATTTCTGCACAATTTTTCAACAAGAACGTCTTATTACACCATAAAACGATTTTTAAATAAAAATCGAAGCAAGTAACCTAATATTTTTTGTAGTAATAAAGTACCAACTCAAAACGTGACATCTCTCTAGCTCAAAAGTATGTCATCATATTGTAGCAAAATCGTCACAACTAAAAATTAAACACTTTTTAAAATGAGTTTTTGTAGTAATAATGTCAAAACTCAAACAGACACTTGCAAAAATATTGCTCTAAAATTCACTATTGACGCAAAATGAAAAATGTATAATATTTTTGCTAGAAAATATAATGGGTAACAAATATTCTTAACAATTTTCAGTCTACCTTTACAATTAATACTCGTGATATCATTTCAAAATTTCATAAGGCTCTCCTGAAAAATACTAAATTTTGAGTTGTGCCAGTCTTGCACGAAATGAGCGATATAGTGTGTTCCACACCAAATTTGTCACCAAATTTTTTTTCTCATGAAAGTTTTTTTATGGTTCATTGGGCAAAAATATTTGAGGGGATTTTTTTTATTTCAAATAAAAACAAGAAATTTTCGAAATTTTTTTTTATAAAATTTGTAAAATAAGGACCTTTTTTCAATCGTTTATACTTCAATAACTGGCAAAAATAGAAAAATTTATTCCAATAAAGAAAAGTTTGCCTTTTTCTTAGCTTTTGAATAATATTCACTAAAACTTAATAATATAATTTTTTTTATTGCTAAAAATAGAGATTTCCAACAAAATGTATCTTAAAATTTCTATTTTCGTCAGTTTTTGCAGTATTAGCGATGGAAAAAAGGTCCTTTTTAACAAACGTAGCATAAAAACAAAATTTTCGAAAATTCATTGTTTTATATTGAAATAAAAAAATATTAAATATTTTTACTAATGAGCCATAAAAAAATGTTAAAGAAAAAAAATTTGTTTCAAATTTTGTATGGAATGCCACACATATGTTTTTCAAAAAAATTAATTATAACTTTCGGTATTTTTTTTTTAAAACCAGTCAATTATATTGTGTTTGCCCGAGGTTTCTTTTGTAAAGCTTAGTGTCTATTGTATTATAACAACAATTGAATAAAGTGAAAGCCATATGTTGATATTTTTGTAAAAATAGTCTTAAGCCTTGTTGTTTTGCTACTATGGAAAGTGAGTGTGACCAAATACGTCCATTTTTTGAGGAATGTTACCGTTTTGATTCACATTGTTTTAACCCATTCATTCCTAATTTTTCATTAAGTTACTATTGGAGCTGGACGTGTACCAACTATTATCATATTGATTTTTGGTATAGCAGTAAATATTTTTATAATAGTTGTTAATAGATGAACTTCCAGGTTCACCCGATAAAAACGATTCGCACATCAAAACAAGCCTGGTACGACAAATGTGCCAAAGAAAAATCGATAATGGACCTGACAGAGAAAGCGGGGTCTCCTCAAAAGGCCGAATTCGCACTGGCACACAAGAGGCAGAGGTTGACTGAAGAGATGCCTGCTGCAAAAAGGCCAGAGAAGGTCATAAACAGCACTGATGCCAGGTCATACAGTAATGTGGCCATGGGTATGGCAGGGTGCTGGGTGTCATTGGCACACAGAGGGAGGACGGGGCACTTCCCCGGGACAGAAATTCTCTTTGTGTTTAACGTAGACTCCTGCCGTGTTGGCTTAATTCTACGGTGCGCCATCACATGAGGCCGAAATATTGCGTCGATCAACGCTCCTTTGAAAGTTCAAAGGTACCAAAATAGTTTCATGTAGTGCTGACATGTCACAACCCTTGGTAGGGGCGTAGGCCTATCTAAAACCGCTTCCGTACTCTAACGTACGGCACCCGGTTTTGAGAATTCAAACCCACCGAGCTAGATAGCTCTACCCGCGATATGGGTTATAAACACACATGGTTTATAAACACACAGCCAAAACAATCTTCCCGAAGGGCCAACCTAATCAGTCAACCTGGCACATGCCAAGGGGCTACTGACTACCCCCGACAGAGTACCAACTTTTCAGTCTTTGGTCGGACTTACTTCCCCGGGACAAATGGAGGTGGGTGGAGACCGCATTAGTCTGCACCTACTTCCAGGTCCTGGAGGAGAGCCCTGGTCCCACCTTCGGTATCGTGATGCTGGATGGGCCATGTGAAATTAATCGTCTGTGACGATGGCAGGTCTGCCTTAATATACAAAGCGGCCATTAGCAAAGTCGGCGATGTTTTGCTTGGGGCCGAGCTGAAGGCTATTGAAAAGGGCGAAATACCGGCTCGTCCAAAAGCAAATGTGAAGGTACCGGTCACCTGCTCAAAACCTGAAGAAATATTTTGCATGTACTGAGCTTGCAACTTGGACATAAATATAGAACGCTGGGTGATCGGAAATATAGAGGATCCTGTGGGTCCCTCAAGGCAGGTCCTACTGCTGGTGAATGCCGAGTTGCTAAAGCCGCTAGAAGAGAGGAAGGGAGTCCTCTGGTATTGCTTCTCAAGGGTATTTTGAAAGTGTACAGCAAGGACATGCAGTCCAGGGGCCGTACAACAGAAGCGCAGTCAAGACGGGCTGTGGCGGAAGTCGTAGAGACCCCAAGCAGTATACCAGGTTCAGACCTGGACGAGGTTATGTCATAGGGCTCGGTTGGCCTCACCGGTGTGTCAGACTTCTATTACGATAATGAACTCTTGGCTGAAGAGATATCCGAAGAAAAAGAGGTTGACATAATGATGATGGCCAGCCACAATTCTGGAGTGGATGAAAGTGCTCCAGATTAACCTTTACCACTCCAAGCTCGCATCGGCGAATCTCCAAGCCCACCTTTAAAGCGATGGATTCGACGAAGCCCTGGATATGTAGTGGCAGGGTTTGTGTATTAAGGACGTAGGGTTGCACGACGCTGGTAGCCAATAATGTAGGTAATATTAGTCTTCTCTTGCTTCACAGGTACTGCGATAGAGATGTGGTTGTAGCTAGCTTCGAGTCAGGCAAGGATACGTACTGGCTGGTCGCAGCCTACTTCTCTCATGATGAAAACCCGCCACCAGATAATATCAGGAAACTGATGCACTTTGCTCGTTACATGCGTCGAGGTGTTATTATATCGGCCGACGCAAATGCACACAACTCCGTGTGGGACAGCACGAATACTAACAAAACGAGTGAGTTACTTTTTGATTAGGGGTGAAGAGCCCACCCTTATTATAAAAAATAGAAGTGAAGTTCTGGGCACAACATTAGTCTCAGACTTCATCTTCGATAAATTGGTGGTTGGAGGGTGTGAATGGAACACTTCTACTCCGCCCACCGATACATTGAGTATAATTTACATAATTTTTTTTATTTTTTTTTTATTTATTTGATTTTAACATTATTTGTATAATAAGAACAAGTTCTTTTATAATACATTATAGTTTGGAAGGTAAAAAAGGAAGCGCATAAGCTTAAATCTAAACTTAAAAATCTAACAAAGTTTAATGCTTATAAATTAAAAACTTAAAGCTAAAAAAAGTCAACTTTAAGTAAAGAAAAACAAGGGGGGGAAAAAGCGTAACGAAAAAGGATAGAGGGAAAATATAGAATACATTGGAAGACATAAAGTAATAAAACCAGAAAAAGGTGAGAAAATGGTTACAAAGTATATTAATTTGAAAAATAGGAAAAAATGACTTGTCTAAACATTCTTACTTCAGGAATAGATTTAATACAACTTGGCAAACTATTCCACAATCTTATGGCATTAACGAAAAATAATCTTGACGAATTCAAATAGTTAAATTTAGGTATAATAAGCATACGACTTCTTTGTAGTTGACTAAACTGCATATAAACTTTTCATATAAATAGGATGGTGTTCTCGAATGTATCAGCTTGTGTAAGAAAATGCAGTTTCTTAAATTTATATAGTTTACTAGGTCACAACCAAGGATGCTTTTGTTGAATTCAGATATATGGTCAAACTTACGAAGTCCATATACGTATCGGATTTCATGATTGAATGCCAGCTGTAGCTTTAGTTGCGAGCTAGAATCCAGCTTACTGTAAACTAGCTCTGAATAGGAGATTATGGGAACAATAAGTTGAACTACTAGTTTTCTTCTGGTGCAAGTGGGTGTGAATTCAGCTGTCACTCTAAGATTGCGTAACATATAATAAATTTTTCGGGCCACATTATTAATATGATCAGAGCATGTCAGAGAGGAATTTATATAAAAACCAAGACTTTTTGCACTGCTTGTTAATTTTAGCTTATCAGCACCTAAAAATAAACCAGGAATATCTTCATGAAAAACTTTGTCTTTCGCTATAGGGAGCACAACTGATTTCAGAGGATTGAGCTTAAGACAATTACGAATTGCCCATTTATTTATAGAGTCTAGATCCTCATTTAGTCTGTACACTAAGTCATCTAGAAGACCAACTCTATTAGAAAGATATATTTGCACGTCATCTGCATAGGCATGCATTGTTGAATGTTTGCAGACTCTAAATATATCATTGATAAAAATTACAAACAGCAGGGGACCAAGAACTGATGATATTTCCTCGAAAATAATACCCCTGACCAACACTCGCAAGACGAACTAGAAAGTATACAAAAAGGATTTGGCAAATAATTTGCCATCTGGTCCAATTGACAAACCTAAATCGGCAGCTGATGTGGATGATCTAGTCAATGTATTAACCAAAGCAATGAATTGCTCTCTTGCTTCCTCATGTCCTAAAAGGACAACAAGTAGCGAGCTAAAACCAAAGTGGTGGTTCTCCATACTGGATTGGCTGAGGACTAAATGCAGAAGGCTCTTTAACGCAGCTAAGCGCTCAAGAGCTGAGCTTAATTGGGCAGTCTACAAGGTATTCCTTAAAAATTTCAAAATTTAAACCAAAAAAGCTAAAAGATCCTCTTGGAAACGATTTTGTGAAGAAATTAAAGACATTTCAATGGCCTCTTGGCTGCGCAAGATTCTTGCTAGCACACCAAGCACACCCGGTGCATATATTCCTAACGCTTGGAATAAGGCCAAAGTGGTCTTAATACCCAAAGCATGAAAAAAATCACATATCACTCTCAAAGATTTCAGGCCTATAAGTCTAAAGTCATTCCTCTCGAAAAGGTTAGAACGGCTACTAGATCTGTATCTACGCAGCATTATCGACTCTGCTCTCTTATTGGCATCACAGCTTGCATATAGCAAGAGAAGGTCCGTGGAAACGGCTTTACACTCACTGGTCGGGACCATCGAAAGATTCTTCCTGCATTTAATTCACTTTAGTTGCTTTCCTGGACATAGAGGCAGCATTAAGTAATATCGCGCCACAATCTATACGACTAGAGCTGCGAAGATTAGGTATGAATAAAATCATTACTGATCTAATAGATAAGCTACTAAACTTCCGAGTTATTTTATCAGACCTAGGTGCGTACAGCGCTGTAAGATCGGTGACAAGATGTACGCCACAAGGTGGTGTGCTATCTTCACTCCTCTGGAATCTGGTAGTGAACAACGTACTGCTGTCTCTAGAGAGGAAACCCGCCAGAGGACCTTAGGGGAATCTGCCTCTCCCAAACCAGGAATATATGGGTGAGGGTTTGTTATTGGATGGGCAGTTCATGGGGCACGGCTCTTGAATGTTCATCTGATAACTGTTAAAGAAAAGGGTTTACTTTGAGCCTTGGTTGTTGGTTGCCAAATTCTTGGAGAATGCATGGTTTTGATATTAAGTTATCATAACACCGTCATTGTAATATGCTTTCGATGGACGATCAATCCAACATAACTTGAAGAGAGGGGACAATCATCCATCAATGATGGGGAGACCTGATCTATCGTTGTTCTGCAAGCCTTATCTTAGAATGAAGGTTTTATGTAAGAAACATTTAATCTTTCGACCGTAGTATAAGCCAATTGGTATACAACGGCTCATGCTTCCTAGTTTTCCGAAAGAGGCTTTTTATTAAGTCTTAATTAGGTTAACGAAGTTGCATAAGTAGGATTGTGGTTTACCCGGTTTTACTGAGAAACCAATGGTTATTTTTTAACCTAGTCATGTACAATTCTAGTGGCTGAAGGTGTCACAGTCAAATGTAAATGTTCTTAAAACTTTTGGTCTGTAAGACGGCATGTTGAAGAGCCTTGTCAGGTGGAGCCTTGAGCCCAGGTATTGACTGTCGTTGGGCATGGTCTTTCGGGGCTTAAATACGCTCTGGCGTGTGGTTAGACCAGGAAGGTCGGTGTGAGTTACACTTAAGTTGAACTCGGGTTGGTGATTCCCTTAAATTACTAAGAGAATGATGGTAGATTGAATCTCGCTAATTTCAAACAGTAAATGTTAGGAAGGTAAGCAACTACCGGATCAATACACTGTAACCTTTGGAATTTGAGAACAGGCGACGGGGAAACCTAAATAGTCTGAGTTGTGACCACTGTATTGAGGAACCTGATTACATAAATGACAGGCCTGGTACGCCACCTTAGTCATTCATGTCAAAGAGTGATGACTTTTGATATGATGAAGATGATTATTGCGGCAAAAAAATAATGGGTTATATTATTGGTATTGATACTGAGATAGCCCAAGGTTATTAAAATAACCAAGTCATGTATAAATTCAAGTAGCTGAAAGTGCCACGGTCATGAATTGTGTCATTCTGACACCGAAGAAAATGGGGTTCTGTTGTATGTTATTAGGGGAACCTTTCAAAGTGGTCTTTTTTGAATTCCGAAGGGGCGTTGGCCGACGCTTCATATTTGTCCCAAGCTTTGGAGCACCGTCGAATTAAGCCTTCGCGGCAGGGGTCAACGTTAAAAAAATAGTGACTTTCTGTCTCTAGAGAGGGAGGGCTGTGTAGTGCAGCATACGCCGATAATCCAGCAATCGCACTCAGAGGCAAATTTCCCACAACCCTACGCGACGTTATGCAAACTCGAGCGATGGGCCGAATCTTGTGGTCTTTTAGTAAATCTGGCCAAAAGAAGACTGGTTTTTTCACAAAGAAACATAGAATTCCGTCCTTCACACCAATCATGCTAAATGGGTCTGCATTATTCTTGTCAGAAGATGCAATATATCTAGGACTCATTCTTTGATAGGAAGCTTAGCTGTAAACTTAATATTTCTGAGCGTATGAAGAAAGCGGCAGTTGCGCTGTACATTTGTAAAAAAGCTATAGGGACAAGATGGGGTTTTTCCACCCATATTGTTTACTGGCAGTATACAGGGGTCTATATGGAGCAATGATATGGTTGCCAGCCTTGGACAAGATCAAATATTTAAACCAGCTCCAAAAAGTCCAAAGAATGGCATCTATTTGCATCAACGGTGCTCTGAGAACAACACCGACTGCGGCTTTAGAGACCTTACTCCACCTTCTACCGTTCGACTAGGTTGCTAGGCAACATGCAGCTTGTTTGGCGGTCAGAATGAGGAAAAATGGTGTATGGAAAAACTTTGGTTTAGACACGCATCCATACTCTACAAATTCAACTTCATTCCACCAAGGACTGATTACTGTAAACCACTACTTTCCTTTGATTATTCTAGAATAAAGGTGCACCGTAGAAACCAGGGTGTCTACACTTCTATACACATGGATCAAAATTAAATAACAAGGTCGGGTATGAGGTCTTATCTAAAGAATTGGGGGTATCTTTGGATCGCAGGCTGAGGAGTCATTGTAGTGTTTATTAAGCCGAAATGATGGCAATTAAGGAAGTTGCGACATGATTCTCAAAGAATGTTATCTCTAAGCGGAAAATAAATATTTTCTCGGACAGCCAAGCAGCGATAAAATCAATGAAGCAAGTATCCATCAACTCTAAAGTAGCCAAAGAAAACTGTGCTGCATTAGGCGAAATATCAAACTTTTTTGACATCAGCTAAAGATGGGAACCTGTGCATAAGGGCAAACGCGGAAATAAAAAAGCAGACGAGCTTGCTAGGAAAGGTAAATCAGTCACTTCAGGGGCTTGGAACTCACCGAGCATTCCGATGGCAACTGTCAAAATGCTGCTCAATGAGTACACTACATCTAAAGCCAACTCAAGATGGGCTGAACTCTCAACATGCAGAACAACAAGGATTATCTGACTGACTCTAGACCCAAATCGATCGAGAGTCCTTCTCTCTTTGGGAAGATCAGAGTTTGCCACGCTAGTGGCCGTTACCACAGGGCACTGCTTAATAGGCAGACATGCCTCCAGACTGGCAGTCTTCTCAAATGACTTCTGCAGAAGCTGCAGGGACGAGTAGGAGGAAAAAACTACCTCCAACCTAGATCTGCTCACTAGAAGAAGGCATAAATATCTGGGGTCATTCTTCTTTTCTGAGCTTGACGACCTGTCAAGGATAAACGTCAAACGACTTGCAAGCTTTATTAAGAGCTCAATGGGGTTGCACTCGGACTGAAGGCCAAGTGTGCAGCGGTATCACTATGGTCAAAGTGAGCCGTGGTACGTGCGTTTTAGTTTGAGAATGTACAGCAGCTGCCGTCTCAACCTAACCTAGCCTAACCTAAACTTATGTGCTTACATGTTTGTTACAATTGCTGCATTTACACTAAAGTTATGCTTAATTTTCTGCTTGGCTTATGTGGTACGTGGACGTGGCTAAGAAAAAAAAATAAAACTTCCGAGTTTAGCTACCCGAAAAACACGCATACATGGAATTTCATCAAAAACAAAAAACTGCTTCTATTTTTGTCCACCCTTTGTATGGAGGCGTAACAATATGCGACGCCCCATAAACGTTTTCCAAATAATACAATATTCAAAACTTTGAATGTTTAAAAACACGACTGTGGTGGTATTTGAAATTCGCCTCAGTCGAAGATTGTTTGTTACTCGTTTGAAGATCATTTTTGTATACATTCAGTTTTTACATTTCACCTGCAATAGTTTCCAATGAAAATTTTTTTCTTTCAATTTTCTTTAAAACTAGATATTTAAAAATTTTTTTTTGTGTCAAAATCCTACTCTCATGTGAAAACAATATCGCATACATGTTTTGACATCTAGAATGGTTTAATAATTATTCATATATTAAAAAAGTTCTCTAGCCAAGGCTCTAGCCAAAAAAAAACAGCAATTATGGTGAATAATCAACATTTCAATCAAGCAATCAATCCATCAATCAATTAATTGAATTATTATTTCATTATCTAATAATTTTATTTCTTTTGCCGCTCACTTTTCATCGACTTTATAACGCAATTTTAACTTTTACTTGTTATGCTTTAAGTGCGACAAAAAAAAAGAACAAGAGTAAAAGTAAAAGTTAAGATAGATAAAAACAACAAAAATGTGCGAAAAGAAAACCAACAAAATAACGCCAATTTATATATAAAATCCACAAGAAAATAGCAACGACAGTGACAGTAAAAAGCCTTGAAAACGGTTCCTGTTTTTCTATTTTTTATTTCTTTTTTTTCCAAGAAATGCAATAAAACTGTCTTGAGAGTAAAGTAAAAATAATAAAAATTGTGTTTATCTCAAAATAGCTAAGGATGCGACAAGTTAAAAGATAAAACCTAGCAAAAGTAATAAAAAAAGAAATATCTTAAAAATTAGCAGAAATAAAATATGTTCAGAAATTTGCTATAAAAGAACGTTAAAATGTATGAAAAAACTAAGAAGAATAAACCAAAAAATATCAATGCGACCGACTTGAAAAGCAATAAAATGAAAAGAAAAATAAACTAAAAAAAAACTGACATTTTACAATATGCAGTAAATATTTGTTCAGTTAAGTGGATAACGCAGGATACGAAGGCGAAATGCACAAAAAGAGACAAAAATTAAAATGAAGCAGGGTTTGAGATAAAGTTTCAGTAGAGTAAAGTTTAGGAGAGCCTTAGTATAGCTAGAGATTGAGCAGAAAGTTTATTTATGGGAATAAGTAAGCTTGTCCTTAAAAAACATTATGTTTTATGGTTTTGCCACAGTCAAATTTAAATGCTATTAAACAGCAATACATAAAATCGTTTCTTTCACACTGATTCACAAATCTGGACCCGTGATTGTGTCTTTTTCCAATTTTGAGCCAAATTCAAATATTTTTTGTTTTATTTGTATAAGTAATTTAAGATATTTTATTTTTTGATGTGTTGGACAATAGCTTAAGTTATCCGAAAAAATTTAAAACTATAAATAATATTTATGCTTAACATTTTGCAAAAATCATTAAAAAATTTACAATTTTAAAAAAAATTGGTTCAGTGAAAATGGAAAAAACGAAAGTGTTATTCCTGTTTATACCCTATAGAAAGTTATTGGTTCCTTTGTGGAATATATAATTATAATGATAAAAAAATTGCTTGCCCCAAAATGCCCCAATGGGAAAATTTTTATAAAAACTAAAATGGTTATTTAATTATATTGTTATTAAACATGCTGAATGAGTTTATTTTTGTTCCTTTATTTCTATTGAAACATTAAAACTTATACAATTAGTTATTAACGTGCCAGACGTACCAACAGATTTGAAGAACTCCACAAATCCTACCGAGGAATCAAGAACGCTCTTAAAAATGCTGCAACAAAGATCAAGAGAGAGTTCTTTGGCGACTGTGCAACGAAACAGAAATAACGCCATGTGAAACCGCCTAAAAACTGGCAATGAAAAAAGAGAAGGTGCCAACTCCTTCGAACCCACACCTTCTAAGCATCTTAGTAGAGATCCTTTTCTCGTTTTAAATCGATTAGCTACTTCTTTAAATAAAATTTATACATTAGTTTTGGGAAGTTAAGGTAAAATTTTAGCCTTAAATTTAATAAAACTTTATTATTATTATTACTGTTATCAGTTATATCAAAATGCAGCAAGTTTGTTATTCTTTTGTGTTCATATAAAATTAATCCTAAGCTTGAAATGTGAAAGAATTGCAATTCAACTCAAGCGATCCAGTAACCAACGCTTTTATGCTCATCTCTAACTTTGGTAAGCAAAAACATAACAACTAGAACTGCGTGAAAAAAACAACAACAACAATAACAAAAGCAACCTTAAAAAGTTGACATACAAGTGTCACAAAAGTGGATACATCGAGTAGAATTGCTCTGGAAAACCAAACGAACACCAAATAAATTCATAGCGATAACCGGAACAGCAACTTAAAACAAAGACTTGCGAAATGAGCGAGACATGGTGATGGGAAACGGGGTTGCGGTCAGCAAGCGGAGATAAGGGACAGGACAGGACACGACATG
The DNA here is from genome assembly GCA_963920525.1 of Dichetophora obliterata. Lineage (NCBI taxonomy): Eukaryota > Metazoa > Arthropoda > Insecta > Diptera > Sciomyzidae > Dichetophora > Dichetophora obliterata. Next base: position 90,158,174 of record OY986437.1, read on the forward strand.
TTGGCACAAGTGTGAGCGAGATAAAGCGAACTGTTCAGAAAATCAGAGCAAATAATTTATTTTGCAAAGTCATGTCAGTTGGACGGACGATGGTTTAAATTTGATTTCCCGATGGCCGAGCGAAATCGTTTGGCAAAACCGCAAAAAGACCGGTCAAAGAAGTTTAAGCCAAAAGCTAAATTAAATGTAGCGAATTGGTGTTGAAAAGCGAGTGTGTGTGTGTGTGTGTGTGTGTGTGCGTTTGTGTGAGAGCAAAAGAGTGATAGAGTTTTGCAGTGAATGGGAAAGAGAGCGAAACAGAATGTGTGAAGGAAAATGGGCATGTGAAAGAATTACTTGTAGCAGGATTTCGCTTTATGCTCAAGTGCAGGACGAACCAAATAGCTGAATGCTTCAATGAATGCAACATCCGTTGGATGTGCTGCTGACCTCAAAAGTTTTGTATTTAAACGGAAATTGATGAAGTGAGAATGACGCTTTACGAAGGATATTGTTGCAAAGTGGAAAAAGCTTTTGGAAAGCAAAGTGGAAAGTGAAAAACAAGAACATGCAGGATTTTATTTTTGTTTTTTCTATGAATGCAAAAGAGATATATGTATTAAGATAATGTTTACATTTGCATCGAATAAATTGACTACAATCAATTTTATTGTGGAATTATTGAAAAATAGGGATGATTAATTATTTCGAAATAAGTTGGGTTGCCTTGGATCGGGATAGAGTTGGAGGGATTTTGATAACAAACACATTTTGGTATAAACAGATATTTAAAGCAAGGTTATGGATAACATTAAAAATTATTCTTGAATAAGACTTCCATTTTTGAAATGAAACTTCTTTAACATGGATGTGATTTGAAAGTCGATAAAACGAAAAGCGACAGTAAAAATAGGCAAACATATAAATCTATAGGACTTAGCATGTACACGAACCAATTTCAAAGACATTTTTAAACGTTGCAGTTGCTGTTGAACTGTCAAATTAAATGCGGCTTGGAAAAATTGAGTGTATACTTTTAGGTAAATTTTTAAAGCTTTGATTATATACATATGAGGGCGGGTCGATTTAAAAATCGCCAATTGCTCAGTGAAAATCGTATTCTAGGGATCAAAATAAGAAACTTTGCCCGAGGAACTATACCTCTAAAACGAATTCTAATGCCCCAACTTTACCGTAGGGTCAAACTTTGAAAAATCTCTCTTTGACCCATTTAGAGTGCCCCAATCGAGTCCAAATGTATTACCGACCCCTTCTAACTTTGGAGGGCCGATCCATTTATGCCAGTTCCACACCCTCTGAAACCCCCTGGGGGATTTCAACAAATGTTTGTATGGGGAACTTTGTTTGTACGGGGAACACCCCAGGGGGGTTCCAGGGGGTGTGCCACTGGCATGGGTGAATCAGCCCTCCAAAGTTAGAAGGGTTCCATCATACATTTGGACTCGATTGGGGCGCTCTAAATGGGTCAAAGAGAGATTTTTCAAAATTTGACCATACGGAAAAGTTGGTGCATTAGAATTCGTTTTAGAGGTATAGTTCCTCGGGCAAAGTTTCTTATTTTGATCCCTAGAATACGATTTTTACTGAGCAATGGGCGCTTTTCTTGCCTCCCCACAAATCGATCCGGCGTAATACATATAGTGTTATTTTTTTGAGTTGTGTCACTCTCTTACTAGATGGCGCTAAGTGAGATTTCTACTCTGCTTTTTGCATTTTTTAAGGAAAACTTCTTTAGCACCGTTGTGTTTTGAAGTTTGATGATGAAATATTTCCGAAAGTGATATTTATTTCTTACATAAATTGTACTTCTTACATGCGTGTTGGTTATTTGCATCTTTTTTATAACAATCGATCCTATGGCTATAAACATATAAGCAAAAATATGTGCTGGCGCTACGTTGCAAAAGCAGATGTGAATTTTGACTTGGATTACAAAATGTGCAAAACTCTCTGAATGGCGCAAGATTTTTTTGTAAACAACTTAAAAAACAAAAGATTTGAATAAACGCTTATTTTTAATAAGTTATCAAATTTAAAAAACTTCTTTGGTTTTATTTTACTAGGTTTTTTGATCTGGCGGAACGTTGCTGGCGTTTCGTTACTTAAATTTCCATTGCAGTTCAATTTGGTAATTAAGTAATTAGGTAATTTAGTCATTGAAAAACAAGTTAAATAGGTTTTCTCTTTTCTTGCCTCAACCATTTTTTCATGATCTTTAGCCAATGCCAACAATTTGTACTAAAACAAAAAAGTTTAACAACATTTAACAAACATTTATGAAAATGAATAACTACATTTGTGAAACAGTGCAGACGATTTGATAATTATGGTAAACTAGCTGGAACCCGGCGCGTTGCTGCCACGCCCCCGTTGCCAAACTTCCATAAAATGTTATCAGTGAACCTGCATTGGGTTGATCTAAATTTGGGTTGAATGAGAGGTGCCACGCCCCTTTTTTTAACTCCCATAAAATTTGATTAGTGAAACGGCATGTGTAAATCGTGGTAGAATAATGAATTCTTAGGCTATAACTTCAAAGCTATTCGATATCGCAAATCGCATATTTGGGTTGTATGGGAGGTGCCACGCCCCCTGAATGGCGTGTGTAAATTGTGGTAGAATACCGAATTCCGAGGCTGTGCGAGCTGTAACTGAAAAGCTATTCGATATCGCAAATTATGGGAGGTTGCCACACCATACGTCCATAAAATGTTATCAGTAAAACGACATGTGCAAATTGTGCTCGAATACCGAGGCTGTGGAGGTCTATAACTCCAAAGCTATTCGATATCGCAAATTCTGGTTGCAAGGGAAGAGCCACGCCCCTTGTACAACGCCCATAAAATGTTATCAGTAAAACAGCACGTGTAAATTGTCGTCGAATACTGAATTCCGGGGCTGTGTGAATTATAACGCAAAAGCTATTCAAAATATTAAATGTGGGTTTTAAGGGAGGTGCCACGCTCCCTTTCCCAACGCCCATAAAATTTTATCAGTAAAACGGCACGTGTAAATTGTGGTCGAAAACCCAATTCCATGGCTGTGCGAACTATAACTCAAAAGCTATTCGATATCTCAAATTTGGGTTGTATGGGAGGTGCCACGCCCCCTTGTCCAACACCATAAAATGTTATCAGTTAAACTTAATGTGTAAATTGAGTTCGAATATTAAATTCCGAGCCTGTGCGGTCTGTAACTAAAAAGCTATTCGATATCGCAAATTTGGGTTGTATGAGAGTGCCACGCCCCCTTGTCCAACGCCCATTTTTTCTTTCTGTAAAAAACGTTTGTAGACTATTACAAACATTTTAAAAAAGTTAGCCAAATTGGCGCAGGCGTTCTGCGATTTTAGGTATATATAAAAAAGTGGGCGTAAAAGTGGGAGTGGTCAATTTTTCTTCAGTAAAAACTCAAAATGGATTACTACGAACATTTAAAAAATAAATTAGCCAAATCGGTGCAGCCGTTTTCCGATTTTAGATAAATAAAAAAGTGGGCGTAAAAGTGGGCGTGGTCAATTTTTCTTTCCGTAAAAACCTAAATTGGACTATTACGAACATTTTAAAAAAATATCCAAATCGGTCCAGCCGTTCTCAACTGATGCAATTACCAACGAACGACATTTGATTTTTATTTATATAGATATCAAAACAGTGGGCGCAAAAGTGGGCGTGGTCAATTTTTCTTTCAGTAAACACCTAAATTGGATTACTACGAACATTTGAAAAAAAAATTATCCAAATCGGTCCAGCCGTTTTCCGATTTTAGATAAATCGAAAAAAGTGGGCACAAAAGTGGGCGTGGTCAATTTTTCTTTCCGACAAAACTTAAATTGGATTACTATGAACATTAAAAAAAAATTATCCAAATCGGTCCAGCCGTTTTCCGATTTTAGATAAATCAAAAAAGTGGGCGCAAAGTGGGCGTGGTCAATTTTTCTTTCCGTAAAAACCTAAGTTGGACTATTACGAACATTTTAAAAAAAAAAAATTATCCAAATCGGTTCAGCCGTTCTCAACTGATGCAATTACCAACGAACGACATTTGATTTTTATTTATATAGATAAATTTATGTATAAATTGTTTAAATTAACAAAATTGAAATGTTTCTTTTAGATAATATCATAAAATAATAAGTTTTTAACAAGTAAAAAATTTTTTGGTCACTGCAGACTTTTGTGTTTAAATGCATAAAGACCCGTGCATTAATACATTAATAAACAGGGCTAGGATTTCGATGTCACGCCATCTTTTTTCTGCTGCTTCTAAGACATTTCCTGGTTATTTAGAACTTCAATTTATGTTTTCTAAATTTCAAGTATGAAAAGTTTTGGGTCATTTTGTACTTCATTTTTTATAGTTTTTTATCGGTTTTAGTTTTCAGGGTATTTTTACTAGATTTAGGCCATTTTTTGAAAGTATAGCTATTTTTTGGTTTTTTATTGTCATTTTTGGACATTTTTAATTTGTATAGCATTTTTCGGTTTTTTATGTCATTTTAGTGTCATATTAGCGTTTAGGAGTCATATCCTCCCTGCTCTGGTTGATTGTGATTGACAAAATTCTCACTACACCCAAAACTGGTGGAACAAATGTGGTAGCCTAGGCTGATGACGTTGCCATCGTAATATGCGGAAAATACCTGCAAACATTTAGCGAACTGACTGGGACATTGAATGGCTATCGCGATGAGCAGAATCGAATGGACTCGGTGTAAACCCAACTAAGACCGAATTCGTTCTGTTCACAAGAAGAAGAAAAATAGAGAGTTTCACGTTACCGAAACTCAAAGCAGTAACTCTGAAGCTTTCCACGGAAGCTAAATACCTTGGAAGTATCCTTGATAACAAGCTGAGCTTGAAACGTAACACGAAAAAATAAGGAAAATAGCACTGTGTGCTCTATACGCATTTCAGAGAACCTTTGGCAGGGAATGGGGAATGTGACCGCACATAATCCACTGGATGTATACAGCGATCGGACCCATTCTTACCTGCGGCTCTCTCGTATGGTGGAATATAGCGCACAAAAAGAGCTACCTTAGCTCTCTTACAAAAGTCCAAAGGTTAGCATTCATAGTAATAACCGTAGCCATTACATTTACGCCACAGGCGGGTCTGGAAATTATGCTAAATCTTCTCTCCATGGAGAGGTTCTTAAGTGTTTAGAGACCAAAAGCGCGATTCGCTTCAACAAATCACAAGCCTGGAGGAACAACACTTCGAGAAATGAATCTATTCTAAACTTCTTTGGAACCGAGGAATAAATAAGAGCAACCGACTATATCATACCCAGTGTAATATTCGTTATAGAATACACTACATTCATCCCCAGCAGACAAGAATAGGAAGAAACGGCTGTTGCATTGTATGGCAATCTCTAATTTTATACTGATGGTTTCAAAATGGAAAACGGAACTGGATCGGGTGTATACTGTAAAACGCTACAAATGAAAGATTCTTATACACTCCCAGACTTCTGTAGCATTTTTCAGGCTGCAATATATGCTAATAAAAAGGATGCACAGGCCATTTACAGGAAAAATCTTACCCCACAAGGGTGGATAGCCAAGCAGCCATCACAGCGCTGAATAGTAAAACGACAAAGGCTCGAACGGTACAAAACTGTAGGTTTGGTTAGTTTAAGGTGGCGGCCGGTCAAAGACCGTCCCACATAGACCAAAAATTTGGTGGGTTGTGTTCCTCCCCTCCTAAGCGATGTCGTGAAATCATCCCGAACTAATAATAAAATGCAGTAGACGCTTAACGTCTACCTCCTCAAGATCCTTGAGAACATAAAAAAGAAGCCTCCTAGATGCTTATGTCTTCTGCGGACTAAAGTGGGGCATTAATAGAGTAGATGCAATTCCGACTCCTCCTCTTCCTCATCCCTGTAACTCCTGCGAAAGTCATTCGCAAGAACCCTCATTCTAAGGTCATGCCTACCTATTAGACAGTGTCCTGTTATAATGCCTATCAGAATGGAGAGATATTTCCTCGCCAATTGAATGAGCTTCTTCGTTCGTTTTTCAGTAAAACTAGTCCACATATGTCTAGCTTCGTTAGAGGTGGTGCTATGCTTCCACTTTAAAATAGACATTTCTATCAGAATGGAGAGATATTTCCTCGCCAATTGAGTGAGCTTCTTCGTTCGTTTTTCAGTAAAACTAGTCCACATATGTCTAGCTTCGTTAGAGGTGGTGCTATGCTTCCACTTTAAAATAGACATTTCTGTGGTTTGTTACCTTAGAGCCAGCTTGCAAGACGCAGGTGGCATGCCTAATGTTTCCATGTCAGGCAGCAGCGTTTTCGCTATACCTTCCCTAGCGACTTCATGCGCTCTACAATTTCCAGGAATGTACCTATGCCCTGGTACTCAAACCAAAGACGAGCGACATTTAAGGGTTAGGAACACATCTGCAAGGGATTTAATCACTGCTTGGTTGTCCGTAAAAATGTATATATCTTTAGTTGATATCTTACTATGCCTTAGCCATTCTACAGCTCTATAAATAGCCATTATTTCAGCCTGGAAGACTCTGCAATGATCTGGCAGTCTAAATGAGGTTCAGATCCGTTGAAAGTACGCTTCCCCCGAATTTACTGTCAAGTTTTGAGCCATCAGTAAAAGTATACTACTCAACTTGGCTTAGCGGGAGTAACCCGCCCCATTCTACTCTGGTTGGGATACCTGTGTGAAAGCCATTCTCGAATGAGGTAGTGGCAATGGTGTTATCGATGTTGCTAGGAACTGCTCCTGCAAGATCAATAATGGCCTGTACGAGTGTTAGTCCAATGCGAAGTTCATCTTAGGCGGATGGCTGTTTCCTGCGCCATCCTTTTTCCCATAATATCAAGGTGTATTAAGCAAAGAACCGCATTTAGCGCTTCCGATGAAGTTGGCCTAAGCACTGCGCTGATACATACGGCCGCAGTTCTTTGTACTTTCCCTAAAAGTTTGCAACTACACTGTGTTTTGAGTGCTGTTCACCACAGACATACACCATTTAGGAAGATTTGCATCACTTTAGTCCAACGCGCAATATTCGGAATAATCCCCCACATTTTACCTATACCTTTTTGCAGGAATATAAAGCAACATTGGCTTTCCTAGTTCGCTCAAGAATATTCGGTTTCCAGCTTAACTTTCTATCCAAAAAAACTCCTAAATATTTTGCCTATTCCCCGAAGTTTAGTAGAGTACCATCCAGACGTAGATGAAGTATGCACAGAATTTTGTATTTCCTCGTAAAAAGGACCAGTTCGGTTTTTTTGGGGACTTATACCCAGCCCACAACTTTTGGCCCAAGTATTGGGATCGGAGAGAGCTGACTCAAGCAGCACCGAAAGAGTATTAGGAAACTTTCCCTGTTCAGCAATAGCTACGTCATCCACTTAGGTAATCACCTTGTATTTAACCTTCTCTATTTTTCTCAGAAGTTCATTGACTACCAAGTTCCATAATAAAGGTGATAGAACACCCCCCTGAGGAGTGCCTCTACCCACAAATCTCCTGGCTTTTGAGTCACCTAAACATGCACTGACGACTCTGCTGGTCAGCAGGTTTTTTATCAGTACTCAGAGTGACTCATCCACCGAAGCTTCATGAGTGCGCCAATGATTGCCCCGGAAGAACATTGTTAAAGGCACTTTCGATATCCAGCAAAGCTACCATTGTATACTCCTAATGAGAAAAGGAATTTTCTATAAAGCCTACCAGGGAGTGCTGGGTGGTTTCTACAGACCTGCCTTTCCTGTTAGCGTGCTTTGACGCTGAAAGCAAACTACAACTAATTTCAACAGGAAAGATGAAAGACTACACGCTCAAAAATCTTGGACTAAATTCTAATAAATCCTGTATTGTATATATGACGACACCGAAACTGTATTAAAATTTAATCAACGGTATATATTACAATTGATTTTTATTCTCTCATGGGACTTTATTTTAATACATGCTTTTATTGAAATATTTTTTACAAAAATAAAAAATTAACGAAACATGAGGGATTCGAACCCACTACGTTAAGGTTATAAGTTTTTGGCTCTACCAACTGCTCTATGAAGCCACATGAACCGAACCAAGCCGAATGCTGTTTTTGAAGACTAATCCAACCTGTATTAAATATTATTCCAGGTATTATTAAAAAATGTCTTGTTTTTTGAAAAGTTTGAATTCTAATAGAAAGGGTATTAAAAAATGCATGATTCCAACGATTGGATTAAAAATTAGTCCAAGATTTTTGACCGTGTAATGGGTCTAAGGTCCTTTGGGCTAGATTGCGATATTCTACCCTCCTTCGAAATAAATACTACATTTGCCTCCCTCCATTTTAATGGTTTATGCGTCATGTCAAGGCAAACTTTAAAAATGACTATGAGCCATGGGAGGATTATAGACGCAGTCTGCTGTAGAGCGGCTAGAATAGAACAAAACTGTAAACTGGTACTGAACAGTATTTGCAATACCCACAATGCCGCAAAGTTCTGAGTTCCTGGACATAGTAATATCGAAAGGAACTACGCAGCGGATGAACTGGCTAGGCGTGGAGTAACTGCAACTACAAACATAGCTGATACAAATGTTCACATTCCAATAGGCTTCGTCAAAAGGAATATAGACCTTAAAGCCAGAGATAATGCTAACACTAAACGGGCTTTCAGAGGTGACTGCAACATATCTCGAAGAATCTGGCCGGAGCTAAATGAGAAGAGAACCGAAAACCTTCTGCTTTTGGTCAAACGAGAAATCTGGATTCTTGTTGCAGTTCTGACACGTCATTGTCCCATTTGGGTAATGGCCAATAGAATGAACATAACAGCCCCAGCCTTCTGTAGGAGCAGCAAGGATCCAGAAGAACAGAAACATTAACTCACCTTCTATGCGAATGTCCAGATCTACAGAATCGTCGACTGCGATAATGGGGAATAGATTTTTCAAAGACTGCTAGACATCTTTGTTTCTCAAGAAGTTCATAAAAATCACAGGCTGATTTGAGGAATAAATTGGAACAATGGGTAACATGGTACCACAAACAATAAAAAAAAACCAAACGGTACTCGCAATGGGCCTATAGGCCCCTCGACAGTTTCGGTAACAATGCACGACTCTACTTACCTAATCTAACCTTACCTAGGTCATCAAAATCCAAGCCCTGCTAATAAAACACAAAATTATTTGCTTTTATTGTTTTACTTCAGGTCTGTTTCTATATCTATATTTTTCACCCATTGTTATACCCCGTACCTATAAAAATGCGTAGGGGTATATTAACCCTGTCAATCCATTTGTAAAGGCGGTGATGGTATAGAAAAGAGTATGTATTCTTAATCAGCATAACCGCCTGAGTTGAAAAAGCCACGTATGCCGTCTGTCTGATGTCACGATAACAGCTGTTATTTTTTTAGAACTACTGTCACAAAATTCTACACATAGGATAAGTATTAAAAAATACCGATCAAGATCGAGAATGAGCTCAGATAAAAACCAATGCAACTTTACTAAAACGATAAAATCTCTTCAAGTTCCACAAAAATTAATCTAATGACTTAAAATATTGCACATAAGCTTTAACGTTTAATATGCACTTTTAGTATGTAATTAGTAAATATCTTATGAAAACCATGTCTACCTCCCATATAAAGTGACTTTATGAAATCAGTAAAATCTAAACTCCACAAAAAATAGTACAATGGCTTCAAATTTTGCAAATTAGCTTTAATCTTAGCTATGCACTCGATGTTTGAAATTTTGTTTTTAAAAGTAAACATTCTGCCCACCAGCCATACAACATGACGTCATCGTAACAGTGAAACCTCTATTAATTTAAAAAAAAATCTTGAACTGATTTGGGAAATTCTTAAAAATTCTAAAACTATAAATAAAAAGGACTCTATGTTTCAAATGTGAAATATTTGGTTAAAAATCACGCCTTATAAGGTGACGTCATAAAAATAAAACAATGTTCAAGACTTTGAAAAAATTAAAATACGGACGTAGGGGTATTTTAACTTCGGTCCAGTCGAAGATAATTTCTTATTAGTTTTTTTCATAATTTTCATGTAAAAAGTCTAACCGAAAAATTTCGAATTCGAGAGAGTGTCGAATTTGATTAGATATAAATGCGCCTTCGTTTGAAATTCTTGAATAATTTTAATCAGAAAATTTGTAATTCATGACAGTTCCTAAGTCTAAATTGGGATTGTATACGCAAAAGTAGAAATATTATTGGTCCGTTGTGATACCAAAGAAGGAAAAAAGGTAGTAGTGAAGTGAAGCTTTTCTATAGCATGTTCTTTGTGAAAGCCTGAACACAATTACGATGACAAGCGACGAGTGACATGTCTTCATTCTGTCGTTGCAGAGATATGTTGAGTGACTTGATTTTAATAAACGCGACAGCAGCAAGCTTCAGCAGCAAATATTTTTGACATTCGATATTTACAATCAATTATTTTTGTGGATTTGTCCTCATTTAATATATGTACGTAATTCTATACATTTAATTTGTAACATTTCCCGAGAAACAATTTGTGTCCGTACCAAACTACTCAGGCACAAAAGTCCAGAGTATCGGACTCAATTTTATTTTTAAAAGCTACGAGTAGCAACGAAAAACTGCGAAGTTTATGAAAAAAATAATCGCATATTGATATTAAGCTGAATCCAAAGCTTAATCGAGCTTCAGCGAACAGGACCCAAGAAAAAATGTATATATCGTGTCAATAAAGTAGCTGATATTTATCGAAACTGGCCTGAGGCTCAACTATAATGTACCCGAAACATACCCAACAAGTACCTTGAAAGGTACCTGATATAGTACCGTAGTAAGTCTGTATTATGTCAATAAAGTGTTCAAAAACGAGCGTCTATATACGGACACAATAAGCTGACTAGTGCCCGAATCGGTTTTCGTTCGTACAATGTGCCTGCCCAAAGTGTTCCAAAAATAGCACTTCTTTCGGTGCAGAGGTCTGACATTTACCGACATGGGCACCGGACATATATCAGATACTTTATTGACACAAAATATCAAATTGTTTCTCGGGTTTGCAGCACGAAATAATGACAAATGTAAGCAATGGAAGAAATTTTCCTTTGTTGAGCGTCAAATCAGAATCAAATTGAAGCAAGCGACAACGACATTCGATGCCGCGTGACAATGTCATCACAAAAGTCTTCAAGAATTCTTCCCATAAGAAATACATGTGAATTAAAAGTGACATTTGGCACTCGTCGCTTGACGTCGTCAATGTTTTCAGGCTGTAAAAACATGTGATATTGATTCAGATTCCGTTATGCAGTTATCTTAGTGAAATCAAGTTTCTAAGTGATCCTCTCCATAAACGATTCTACCTCCACCATCTACAATTTTTCGTCGTTAATTGATGTGTTTTAAAGTTCTGTACGATGAGAGAATGAGAAAAACGTTATATTGTTGCACCTTAGCCTGGCCGTCACAACTAGTTATTATTTCATTATTACAAAATTTTTAAAATTGAGCTGTAAAATTTTATTTCAAATTCTCTGTTTACACTGAACCAAAAAGTACATTATATTAATGAAAAGGTGCATTAATTTCAATCAATTATTCATTGATTTTGGTCCAATGAACTGTGGTCATTGACTTCAATGAATTTTCTTCATACTTGAATGAATAGTTCATTAAACTTAGTGATTTTCAATGAATGGTTCCTTGGATATCAATGTACACTTCATTGAATTCAATGAACACGTTCATTAAAAAATGCCAAAATTAATGATTTTTCATTGAATTTAATGAAAAGTTCATTGAATTAAATGTATAGTTCATTGAATTCAATGTAAGGTTCATTGAATTCAATGTATAGTTCATTGAATTCAATGTATAGTTCATTGAATTTAATGTATAGTTCAATGAACCTTACATTGAATTCAATGTATAGTTCATTGATATCAATGTATAGTTCATTGAATTCAATGTATAGTTCATTGAATTCAATGTATAGTTCATTGAATTCAATGTATAGTTCATTGAATTCAATGTATAATTCATTGAATTCAATGTATTATAGTTCATTGAACTCAATTTATTATAGTTCATTGAATTCAATGTTTATTTCATTGAATTTAATGTATTAAGTTCATTGAATTAAATGTATTTAGTTTAATGGATTCAATGTACAGTTCATTAAATTTGATGTATTTAATTTATTGAATTCCATGTATATTTCATTAAATTTAATGTATTTAGTTCATTGGAATGAATGATCTATACATTAAATTCAACGAATTATTTGTTAATCCCTCTCTAAACATTTTCAAAATAAGGAAATAATTACAATTTCAACAATATTTTTTTATTTAAAGAGTCAATTAAAATACAAATTTTCGAAGATTTTGAATAGTTTTTAAATTAATAAAAATATACGGCAATAAACTCCCACAGGAGAGTGCATGCCGCAGGATATTTTAATTGAAATAATTGAAAAATTTTAAAGCACACATCTACGGCGCTAATAAAACTAGCAAATTGAAATTTTACACCATCCATGAATGAAGAATGAGGAGAAGTTTTTCTCTCCAACAGCAAGGATTAATGGTTGAATATTTTCGCCTTTATTTTTGGTTGAATATTTTCGCCTGGTTGAATATTTTCGACTTCCTGGATGCTGCTTCCAACAAAAACGAATGCCTCTTGGGAACTGGTAATTGTATGCTTTAGGAAAGTTTTTCTTCCAAAATTGTCCTTACTGCATACTTTTTGAGTGGGCACCAAATACCCATGAAGGCTCCAAAGAAGTTTCATAGTTGTACTGTCTGGAAAGATATTAATTGAAAAAAATAACTATTTATTTATTTATCCTCGAGAAAAATTAAGCTTACCACTGTAATTAGTGAAATCTTCAATTTCTGCCAACTTTGCCCGCACAGCTTAATCTTTTATGTGGTTTTCATCCTTTAAAAATGTAAACATTTTTTGAAAATGATGGCAGCAGTCACTTAAAATGCCAGGTATATTTCCTATTATTTACTAATACTAATAGTAATTCAACAGATTTAAATTTTCTTTTACATTCAAAGCACAACAATTTATTCACTTTTAATTTAATGTATTATCACCTTTTATCTAAAATTTACACACACAATTGTCACAAGTCTTCACAACTTCGCGTTTCACTTCAAACAAAATTGGGAAGGGAATAAATTAGTATACATTGAATTTAATGAACTGAATACATTGAATTTAATGAACTATGCATTGAATTTAATGAGCTATACATTGAATTGAATGAACTATACATTGAATTTAATGAACTATACATTGAATTCAATGACCTATACATTGAATTTAATGAACTATACATTGCATTTAATAACCTAAACATTGAATTCAATGAACTGTTCATTAAAAATCAATGTATGGTTCGTTAAAATTTGATTTACAACTGCTGCAAATTGATTTCAATGAAAAGTCCATTAAAATAATGAAAACAAATCATTGATATTTATTTAGACATTTTTAATGAATATAACTTCATTGATTTCAATGAACAGTATGTTAAAAACTATGAGCAATTCATTAAAATTCAATGATTTTTTCATTAAAATCAATGAATTAATTTTAACGTATGCTGTTCATTAAATTTGTTTTTCCTGTGTAGACTGTAGCGAGATATTTTTCAAATATTTTTCATAGTTTTCTCAACGTGCTATGAAAAAAATACAATTTTTTTATCTCTAATAGTCTTATTTAAATAAATTATTTATTATTTTAAGAATCCCCTACCTTTGGCTATAGACCTGGTGTGGAATAATTTTTTGTTTTATAAAATCCTTCATGGTAAAAATTGTCGTTAGTATAGTATCAAAAAAATACTTTGTCCATGTTTTACATACAACTTTTTTAGAGAGACAAAGCTCATCTATACAACCCTTTTCTTGCTACAACTGCAGTACCAAACGCCAGTTTTGTCTGAAACTTTAGAGCAATATTGAAATAATTAAATTATTGACGTGTAAGCAATCTCAAAATCCAGCATTGAGCAAACTAAAATTACAAAAAATCTCTTAAAATTACAATAAAATTCCTCAAACACACACGCTTACAATGATTTCTATTTAGATGGATGAATTTCTAGTTACGTGCGTTGGAGTGTGAGTAAGTGTGTATGTGTTTTTTTTCAGCATAAGTGTGTCAATAGCTTCAATTTTGATCCCAGTGAGTGCCAACAGGATAATCACATCATCACTCATTGCTTGTAGCTGTGGCAGCATCAGCTTGAGTGAGTTCTGATGGCTCATCGCCATAGAGATGAGGGTGTCGGATAGAAAATAAAAAATGACAGCATCAAAAACAACAACAACAGCAACTACAGTAAATATAAATAAAAAATGATGCTCTTTGGGTTACATTGCAGCTGACAGAATAAGCGTCAAAGAGTAAAAATCAAACGAACTAGCGAATAAACGCTGCCAACAACTAAAACTCAATTGTTGAAGTATCCTTTTTTAATGTTATCCTATCTGTGTATGTTCTTAATGTTGTTGTGTAAGGTTTGATGCTGTTGTTCTTTTATATTACAGTTGTTGTTTTTGTTTTTGTTGCTGCTCTTGTTGTTATAACAGACGTTTATTTCGTTGGCTTATAAAAATTCTATTTAAATTCGTATCCTTGCAGTGATCTAGTGTATGCGTTTGTGTGTCTAGCGTGACGTTGGATTTATTGTTGTTGTTGTTGCTGCTGCTGCTGCTGCTATCGTAAGGACTCTGTTGAGCTTTGTTGCCATTTAAATTGTTGTTGCTTTTGTTATGTTGAGCGACATTTAAATTAAGTTCATGATTTAACATATTCATTTTTTATTCATGCAATCGTTTTGCTCGTCCTTCTTCCGTTTGCCACGCTCTTTACCCCTCTCCCCACCACCATATTTTTTGTTTGTTTTAATGCTTAACCATGCATGTTTTGTATGTAGTGTATTAGTGTTTGTCTATCTATCGTGCATGACATAATTTTTTATTCATAATATTTGAGAGTTTTTTTTTTTTGAGAAAGCGTTTAAATCATGACTATAATAAAATTTATCACTTTTTCGTGTTCAGAGATTTAACGAATGACAAAAAATTTTTAATAGTTTTTTTTATATTATTCTTAGTAGTTCATTTTGAGTTTATTTATACATTAAACGTGCTTTCATGAAGATTAAATTATTATTTTTCCAAATTTTTTTTTGTTCCAACTAGCTGTTAGAACAAAAGCTTGTTCGACTGCTGAACGAAAATAATATATTCATATACCATATTTCAAAATAAAAAAAAATTAAAACAATCAAAATGTTTAAAGTAACTCATTTTGGTTATTTTGAGAGAAAATAAGAAGGTTTTACCCTAAATCGATATTTTAATTGAATCATTTAATACTTTCTCCGCCTACGAAAAAAATTTTTATATCACGTTTCCAGAATCCCTGAAAATAGTGGTAATAATTGCACTTTAAAATAAGGCAGACACTACTTTATTAAACAATTATTGCCTCATTTCTCTGTTATCGACTCTGTAAAAGATTTTCGGGAAAGGCATAAATATCCAGAATTTTTTTCTTTCTAGATATAAATAATTTATTTTGCGATTGCTCAAATTGTTTTACAAGCAGTAAATCTACCAGGGATGCACTTTAAAAATTACGAGGAGAAATAAACATAAGCTTAGGTGTCTCGGAATTAGGGCTTTCAATCCTGAAAGGTCTTGGATAATCCCGGGATCACGGCATTTTTCGGGATCCCGTAATGCCAAAATTTAAAAAAAATGGCATTAAGCTGCAAAAAGCAGCGATCGTTAAAAACTCTTTTTCCCTTAAATTCTGCGTTTTGGCAAACAGAATTGCATATTGTTTTTCTTATTGATTCCTAAATAGAAATCCAGACTTAATCGTTATTTATACTTAAAATATTCAAAAACACTCAAAAGTTTTTAAGACAACGCTGTGACGAAATCATAATAACTAATGCAGACAAGGGTTGTAAAATAGTTGTAATGTACAAAAGAGAATAAAAAGAAAAAATTCAACAACAATTGGAAGATAAGCTCGAATTCTAAAATTCCATTTTGTATTTTTAGTGGAAACACTTGTTAATTTTATTATTAAAAAATGCACATTACCTAATTAAGCCAGATCGAAAAAACATTAAACTTGAAAATAACGATTATGGTATGATGATTTTCTTAATAAAAGTTATAACCTTTGCGGTCCTTAAATAAAGATATTTGCTAAATTTTAAATATTTAAATTATAAATAAGTTTATTTACTAAAAAACGTTATGGTGTTTGATATTTGAGAAAAGTTCAACATTTATTTTATAATGAAAACCAAAAATATTTAAAAATATGAAATAATATTTCACTTTGCTATAAACATAAAAATGTAAAAATAAATAAGTTTAACACAAAAAACAATACAAATCTATTTTTTAAAACAATTTAAAAAGAAAACAAATCTTCAATTTCAAATAAGTTAGTTAGCTAGCTAGTTAAATAAAAGTATGATGTGAATAATATATTTCTTTCATAGAAAAAACAATATAGTATAGTATATAAGCAGGGCTTGAATTTTAATGACCCAAGAAAACTTCAAAAAATTGCATAAAAACGTGAAAAACCCAAGTTTCTGAAAGGAACTTACTTGCATTCTTAATGATGCAAAATAAGCGAAACTTTGTTAACAACTGAGTTGGACGAGTGGATAAGGTATTGAATCACCACATCAGAGGACGTGTGTTCAAATCACGAACTGGTCAGAACATTTTTTTTATTTTACTTTAATTTAGCTGGGTCTCGAACTCACGTTTTTGCTCGCTTGCCTACTTACTGCAAGCTTACTTGCATTCGTTATGATGCAAGATAAGCGTAACTTTTTTAACAACTGAGATGGGCGAGTGGATAAGGTGTTGAACTAGCATATCAGAGGACGAGTCTTCAAATCATGAACTGGTCAGAAAAGTTTTTTAGTTTAAGCTGTTATTTATATTGCTTTTTTTGAACTTTTGCGGAATGAAAACTAATCTTTTTTGGATTGAAAAGTTTTAAGCTTTTCTTGGATTAAAAAGCAATCCTTTTTTGGTGTTGTCCTATATGTAATCCAAAAAAGTTTGGAATTTAGTCCAAGACTTTTAACCGTGTCGTCAGTTTCACCACGCGCATAGCTGTTTTTTCATCGAGGTTTATAAACAAAGCTTCTCCTCTTTTGATTGGTAATGTTTTTGATTGAAGGACTCAATTGTTAAAGGAATATGTTTAAAAACTTGAATTTTTACATTTTTTAGTACGAAAAAAAACGAAAAAAATTATTTTACAATTTTCCTAAAATGACTTAAAAAACCAAAAAATGCTCTAAAAATTAAAAATGTCAAAAAATCACAAAAAACTAACTTAAAAATCGCAAAAAATAACCAAAAAATGTCCTAAATCTAGTAAAAATTACCTGAAAACTAAAACCGAAAAAACGATGAAAAATGACGAAAAAATTACCGAAAAACTTTTCATATTTGGAATTTAGGAAACCTAAAAACTAGACTGTTGCTACATTCAAAATTCAATAAAAGTTGAACAGCCAAGTATACAGAGTCTCTTAAGGGGGTAAGGTTAATTCGTACAAAAAAGGCATGTTTTTGTGAATTTTTTGTGACGACACAGCTAAAATCTCTTTATTAAAACCAGCATTACAGTATGACAGTATGACATTCGACATTGTATAAAATTCTCACGAAAAAATTTAAAAAATACGACAATGGCAGCAATTATTTGGACGTGTCTCGGAAAAAAGATAATTGCGGTGCCCCTCATAGCTTAGTGCTGGATAATAGCTTTCTCCAGATAACGCTGGGAGGTTTTTTGAAATTTCCGTTTTACACTTTTTTTGGAACACTTTGAAGGGAAAAACGCGATGTTTTTGTTTGTTATTGTAAACAAAATTTATTAATAAATTTCTCCAGCGTTACCTCGTTAATTATGTACGGAAATAGTGTTCAAAATTTCAAAAGGATCGGTGCAGTAGTTTTGAAGTTATGAGGAGCACCGACTTTGAAAACGTGAGTTGTGGGTAAATCGATTTGAAATTTTTTATACTCGAATAGCCCAGCATGAGGGCCGGTCGCTTGAAATGCTGTATCTTCGGCAGTTTTGCTCCGATTTACTTGAAGTTTTGACACAATACTCTCGACATGTTTTTCACTTAGAAAAAAAAACAAATTAAACAAAGAAACAGTTTTAAAACCTTACATCTCCCCCCCCCCCCCTAAAAATCAAAGCCAAAACAAACTAAAAAATATTCTTTCAAAGTATTTACATTGCAGTTGCATTTATAGTTGGTGAAAATATTTATATTTTCTTACAAATTAAATCCCGGGATTAAGAGTTAGAAATTGGTTCAAGATCCCGCGATTTTAGGATTCGGGATCCCGGGATTGAAAACCATAGTGGTAAGGCAAAAAGAGGTAATATTAAATTCGTCAAAATTGTTATAATATTACTTTAACAACAAAAAATTTGTACACATGCCAAAATTTTAAAAAATCACACCAATTATAAGATCATACTGTTATCCCATGAAAATCTTTGTTACCATCGAAATATCCAAGAAATATCCACATATTAAAATTTCACAACGAAAATGCAACCCAGCATTGGCGTGGAATGTCAAACGCACGAGCCAGTAGAAAAATTCTTTATACATGATTCACAAGACTGCGTTCGGTCGGTCGTGCGTTGACAGCTCGATTAGAAACAACGAGTTCTTATGGTGCAATTCGCAATTCGACCTCAACCGTTGATCGCGCTTTATTCGTTAATTATCAACGAAGGAGTAAAGTACGATCAAAGTCCAACCTAAAGGCTGATTCGCAATACTGCGTTCGGTCGGTCGGCCTTTGATCGTACTTTGATCGGCTTTGCAATAACTTTGCGGGATAAACTGTCAGAACGCACGACCTAAAAATTTTATCTCTACAATGTTGCGTTCAAGGTCGCGCATGTGTCACTTTGATCAACTGTGGTGATGCTAATGTAAACTATCACATTTCATGGGATTTTTTATTTTATCAGCACAGTTTAAGCTAGGGGTATTCAAGATTCAGTGCACTTGCCTGTGCAGTTGAGCAGTTACGTGTTCGTGAATACACTACTATCACTTTTTTCAAAGCCTTCAAAATTTTCAGTATGCAAAAGTACACAACTGCTCAAGGCAAGTGGAAAAGGCTACAGTGGAAAAAAATTTTCACGCACGTGTTTTATGTTTTGTAAAGCTGACAAGACCTCAACTGCAGTGGCAACTGCACTGAATCGTAAATACCCCTATTGAATATCATTCAAATTAATATTTATCAATTTGCAACTTAAAAAAATGCAAGTTTTGATGAATTTAAAATTATTTAATAAAACTTAAATATTCTTATAAAACTTAAAAACAAGTAACAAAAGTAAAATAATAGCCTACATTAAGCCGCTATTTTCCCATAAAATACCGTTATTACTATGGATTATGGAAAGTAAGATGTTGAAAGTTGTTATTTCAAGCATATTTACCTTAGTTTTCCTGCTTTCTTATAAAAAAGTTTTTAATGAGCAGAAAATGTAAATAATTTCATACTTCAAGCGAAAGGTAAAACTTCAGGCTTTTAAATTACAATACATTTTTAGTACCTTTATAACAAAAATTTTGTAGAAAATAACGGTTATTTTCATTAAATTCAAATATGATAAAAAGGTTCTTATAAAATGTAAAATATTCTTGCAGTGATATTTCTATTGCATATTGTTGAAAAGGTCAATTAATTTCCTTTCAAATCACATGCTAGTTTTTAAGATCTATTGGATAATGGCAATGAAATATATAGTTTTTTTAACAGATCTTTTAGATAGAAAAAAATTTTAAAAATCGTTAACTCGATAGCTACCTGATTAATTAATTTTTTCAGCCAAAAATTTTTTACGGTTTTCTCTACCAGAACTTACTGCCATTTATTGATATACTTAATATAAATAATTGGCACAAATATTTGAATTGTATTAAATAATGTTGAAATCAGCAAAACTTGCATTTGTAAGTTGCAAAATGCTAAATCTTAATTTATATCAAATTAAATATAACCTGTGCTGATAAAATAAAAAAATCCCCTGAAATACCAATACTAACAAAATATGTGCTAACAATCTCAATTTTTTTATTTTGCGCATAATTATAAATGTATATATAAAATATAAATTATTTTGCACAAATATTTCAATTATAAATAGTGTACACTTAATCAAAACTTGCATACCATAATTTCCATAAAGTTAAATTACATTAAGTATAAACAGTTCTAATAATACAGCAAATCCCATGAAAACTCATGTTTACAATTGAAACTAAAAAAACTCTCACCAAAGCTAACTCAATGAAAATGCAACTCTGCCATACCAAAGAACGTCAAACGCACGACCGAGTAGAACATTTTTCTAGTCTACTCGTTAGGTTGGACTTTGATCGTACTTTACCCCTTCGTTGATAATTAACGAATAAAGCACGATCAACGGTTGAGGTCGAATTGCGAATTGCACCATAAGAATTCGTTGTTTCTACTCGAGCTGTCAACGCACGACCGACCGAACGCAGTATTGTGAATCAGGTATAATGAGTAGAGTAGAAAAATATTAATTGTACTCGGTCGTGGGTTTGACATTCTTTGGTTTGGCAGAGTTGCATTTTCATTGAGTTAGATTATTTTTTGTTATTTTTTAGTTTCAATGGTAAACATGAGTTTTCATGGGATTTGCTGTATTATTAGAACTGTTTATACTTAATGTGATTTAACTTTATGGAAATTATGGTATGCAAATTTTGATTAAGTGTATACTATTGCAGAGGACTGATGTCCGGCATAATATATCAAATTAAAATTTTAGTTAAGTAAAAAAAATTTGGTGTTTTGGAGCGCACCAACGCTCAGATACTATGGCTAGAAGCCGCGCTTATGAAAAGGTTAAAAGAATTTAGTTAAGCTTGTGAGCTCAGCTAATTTCAGATAATCTATGTTTTTATTTTCAAATTCGGACGCTTAAATACTAAAATAACAAGTATTTTCTTAAAATTAATTTACAATTATTTTGACATTATTTCCAAGTCTACTCCTAAAATATAAAAATCTGTATTGTGATTGGTTAACAGTAGTCATATTGATTTGGGTTTCGTAGGCGTTGTTGTCCTGTTCTATTTATGTTTAAAATGCTTAAGGCGTGTAAGAATAAAGAAGATTAGCAATAAAATACTGTCGCTTGGTCAGTCCGTCGTCATCGTCAGCTACGCTGCTATGAAAAATCAATCACACTTCTATTAGTGTAACATGATGCTTTTGTTTTGCTGCTATTGAACGCAATGAACGTGTAGGCATGCGTGCAATAAAATAATTAAAAAATAAATATTAAGTGCAGTTATGAGTTCAAGGTGTTTTGTTTGCTCTGCTGGTCTACGTGTTTGAAATATGAAAGTGAGTGTGTAATTTATTTGGGTTTAATTAATGTCATGTGTTAAAGAGTTGTTCTAACTGGTGGTCTTTATGTTTGTTCGAAGTGATTATACAGTGGTGGTCACGAATTTAGCACACACTGTGTAAGTAACTCTAATTTGAAATTTTTTACATCTTAAGCCTAGTACTTTGTTCGTTTGCGTGAAATTTCGCTGGCAACATCTATTTATTTGTTGCATGAAATTTCTGACTTAAAGTTTGTTACGAGGAATTCCTATGGCAACGTTTCTCAGAGAGATTCAGAGAATATGTTGGGAGATTTCATATGATCTCTCTCTTTTCCCTTCAAAACAAATAGGCAGTACAATTAAATTGTCGTGAAAAAATGTTGCTCAGAAACATGTTGCGATAATTTCACGCTGCGGAACAGAGTACTGCTCTGACGAAAATGTTGTGAAAATTTCCACGCTCGTTTCGCAGCTGTCATATTTTGTATAGAGATTTGAGTGGAATTTCACATGAAACTGAACAGAGTACTAAGCTTTAGCTTGAGAATTGTAATCAAATATTTTTTGTTGAGTATTGTTTATGAAGTTAACTCTATGTACCGTTAGTTGGTTTTTTTAGTTATTCTTAAATTTTCTGACATATTTCAAGTAGTATGAATCAATGTGGTTTAAATGCTGGACACGAATTAAGCACAGGTTAGAATTACTGTTCCATTTCGTATTTTATTTTCGTTCATTAAACGTTACTAGTAAGATATACAAAATTTATTAAGTTTCTATTTGAGTTCTAACAAAAAATTGCAGAAAGATATGGCGAAAGGCTACTGATGTTCAGAGGCTCAGCGGCACTTGATTCAGCAAATGAAAAATGGTGGAAGCACAGTTTCAGAGATTGCTCTGCTTCTTAGATGTTCGTGAAAGTTATTATATAACGCATTACAACATGTAGAGCAGTATTAGAGCAGTATTAGAGCAGTATTAGAGCATTAAAAATGTAAAATAGCGACCAAGAGCGCGAAAAACAATAGCAAGAGAGGCCATTTGATTTATAGAGCTTCACTTAGTGATCCTTTTAAGACCTCAAATAAAATTTAAAATGAAATTTCATCAAAATATGGCATAAATGTATCCTCAAAAGGCATAAGAAGACGCTTGAATGAAAACAATTTCCGTAGCTTTATAGCCCAGCAAATGCCACATGTGTCGCAAAAAAATATGGAATGCAGTCTTGCGTTTGCAAAAGAATATTTGAAAAGTCAACGAATTTTTGGAAAAATATGCTTTGGAGGGATAAACCAAAGTTTTGCCGGTTCGCATCTGACAGCAAACAATATGTGTGGCGTCCTCAAAACATGCAACACAATCCAAAGTACACGCTCAAGACGATTAAACAGGGTGGCTGAAATGTTATGGTATGGGCGGCGTTTGCTTGGCACGGAGTTTGGCCGATTGTTAAAATTTACCAAAAAATGGATCAGCACGCTTACACAAACGTACTTGTGTAATACAATGATACCGTTTCAACCGGATAATTTTCCATTTTAATGGCGTTTTATGCAAGATAATGATCCAAAGCACAGTGCTCACATAGTTAAGAGTTGCTTGGAAGACAAACAAATTGAATTTTGAAGTGGCCATCGCAATCATCGGACTTAAACCCGATTGAGAATCTGTGGAGGGATGTCGATCAGCAAATACTAACAGTAAAATCCAAAAATGTGCCAGATTTGTTTAGGGAAATCCAAAGGATTCGGTATAGTATTCCAAAGTACCGTTGTAAGGCCTTGGTCAAAAGTTTACCAAGGATATGAGATGTAGTAATTAAGAATAAGGGATTTCCTACGAAATATTGAGTTTTATGCAATCAATTTTGATTATATTTTTCATCCAAGATTTTTTCGCTCGTGTGCTAAATTCATGACCAAGTCGAAATGCTTATTTTTAATTTTTATTTGATTTAAAGTCCTATAAGAAAAAGTTTTGAAATAAAAAAATGTATATAAGAAATAAAGAAGACATAATATATACACTAAAAAAAAAGTTAATTAAAAATTTACAACAAATAAAGGGAAACTATAAGTATTCACTTTACTTTTTTAAGTGTGCTAAATTCGTGACCACCACTGTATAAGTACACTACACTAATTATAATTGAAATATTTGTGCATAATTATTTATATTAAATAAAAATAAAAAAATTTAGATTGTTAGCACATATTTTGTTAGTATTGGTATTTCACGGATTTTTTAATTTTATCAGCACAGGTTATATTGAATTTGATTTAAATTAAGATTTAGCATTTTGCAACTTACAAAATGCAAGTTTTGCTGAATTCAACATTATTTAATTCAATTTAAATATTTGTACCAATTATTTATATTAAGTATATCAATAAAAGGCAGTAAGTTCTGTTAGACAAACCGTAAAAAAAATTTTGGCTGAAAAAAATCAATCAATCAGGTAGTTATCGAGTTATCGATTTATAAAATGTTGTTTCTTGCTAAAAGATCTGTTCAAAAAGCATCTCTTTCATTGCCATTATCCAATAGATCTAAAAAATTAGCATGTCAATATCAATGCAAGAATATTTAACATTTTACAAGCAACTATTCATCATATCTGAATTTTTTAATGAAAATTACCGTAATTTTCTACAAAATTTTCGTTATAAAGGTACTAAAAATATATTGCAATTTAAAAGCCTTAAGTTTTATCTTTGACTTGAATAATGAAATTATTTACATTTTCTGCAGATTAAAAATTTTTTATAAGAAAGCAGGAAAACTAAGGTAAACATGCTTGAAATAACAACTTTCAACATCTTATTTTCCATACTCCATAGAAATAATGGTATTTTTTGAAAAAATATCAGCTTAATGTAAGCTATTATTTAACTTTTATTATTTCTTTTTAATTATATATTATAAATAATTTGGCGCGAATATTTAAATTTTATTAAATAATTTTGAATTTATCAAAACTTGCATTTTTTTTAGATGCAAATTGATAAATATTAATTTGAATGACATTCAACAGGGGTATTTACGATTCAGTGCAGTTGCCAATGCAGTTGAGGTCTTGTGAGCTTTACAAAAACAAAATACACACACGTGAAAAATCTTCACAAGTGCTTTTCCACTGTAGCCTTTCGGCTTTCCTTGAGCAGTTGTGTACTTTTGCACATTGTAAATTTTGACAGCTTTAAAAAAAGTGATAGTAGTGTGTTCACCAACATGTAACTGCTCAACTGCACAGACAAGTGCACTAAATCGTGAATGCCCCTAGCATAAACTGTGCTGATAAAATAGAAAAATCCCATGAAATGTGATAGTTCAGTACAGTTGATCAAAGTGACACATGCGCGACCTTGAACACAACATTGTAGAGATACAATTTTTAAGTCATGCGTTGTGACAGTTCATCCCGTAAAGTTACTGCAAAGTTGATCAAAGCAGGCCTGCAGCCAGACCAAGAAGACAGAGGGGGCAGGCATGAATCTTGGGGGAGCAATTTTTTTGTTTTTTCATTTAAATAAAAAAAAAACAATTTTTTAACGTGAGAAATGAATACATACACATATTTATTGAAAAACAGTTCATTTTATAATATATACATTAGGGCGGGTCAAATTCTGGCTCAGCGAAATTCGTAAAATACATTTAATTTCAAGACTTTTTCTCCACTACAGCATATACAAATTCTGAAAAAAAGCTGTGCGGACTTTCGTAAATAGATTCATACACATACATTCATACATTCATATTTTATAATTGAGAACAAAATCTATTTACGAAAGTCCGCACAGCTTTTTTTCAGAATTTGTATATGCTGTAGTGGAGAAAAAGTCTTGAAATTACATGTATTTTACGAATTTCGCTGAGCCAGACCTCCAAAAAATTCGTCCATACAAATTGACCCGCCCTAATATACATGTATATTAGGGCGGGTCGATTTATTTTTCGACAATTTCCCTATGATTTCCGTATTCTATGGGTTATTCCATGAAAATTTGCCAAAGGAACCATACCTCTATCGTTAAAATCGAGTCCCCTACTTTTTGTTGGTAGATTTTTCCCAAATTGACGTTCGTATGAAACATTACCTACACGTTCACATCCATAACTCAAAAACTATCGATCGGGTTTAATTGCCGCGTTAGAAAGGTGAGCTCATTTTGATCAATTTACAAAAAAAAATCTCCAACATTGGTCCAACGGTTCAAAAGTTACGGGCATTTTTGTCCAAATTTTGGAGCATTTTTCCATTTTTTTCATGATTTTGTCCAAGAATATTACTTTCATGGCCATTTTTTTGGCTCAATTTTTTTGACTTACAAATTTTACGAACCTTACGTTACGACTGGACTGATTTGCGCTTTACATTATTGGCATATTTTTTCACAGGGTGCACACCCTGTGTTATGTTTGTTTATTTCTTTTTGTTTTTAGTTTCTTTATAGACTTCTTTATTTTTGTTTGTTTATAATATTCCAGTGTATGCTAGTTTTGTTTGAGCGTCATTTCAGTGAAGTGTTACTTGAAATAACTAACAAATAATCAAACTATTTTGAAACTTAGAAAAGATTTAAAGGTAAGTGTAAAAACATTGCTAACTATTATAGTTAATAGTTATATTATTATTCTATGAAAAACATATTTAATTCTTTTAGTGACGGTTTAAAAAATGGATTCAGAGCCTGGTTCATCGCAAAATCCAACAGATACCCAACGCAGTAGTTTGCAACATTTGGTCTCTCATGATGTTTTTTCTTTTGGCGTGGCCTGTGAATTACCTGATATTAATCTGTCAACTAAACGAGATATATTGAAGTACTATTTTTTCTTGGCCGAACGTTCAAAAGCCCAAAGCAAAATGTTTTCCTATAAAACATTTACTCCCCAAGTAGCAGACAGATTGTTAGAAATTTGGAATCAACTTAATATTGAACTTATACTCAAAGGTAGCATCATTAGAAAATTGAATAATTTGCTTGACGCATATAGTAATGCAGATAAACAACGAGTAAAACGCGCAACAGAATTAAAAAAATTCGTAGAATCAACAAACCAATTATTCAACATTGGAAAATGTAAATGCAACTTGAAAGAAAAAGACTGCTCATGTGGATCTATCCCAGAAAACTTAAAAGATTTCATGCGCGATCAATATAATGACAGAAAACAAACGATACCGGAACACGATAGTGGAAGTGAAGAGACGATACCAACGACTATACCAACAATCCCAGTGAGCAACGATCCTACATACGAACCACATTATGACGAAATGGAAGTTGATGTGAGAGGAGGTTCAGATTTAGTTCTACCACCACAAACATACACTCCCAGATACAATACTAAAAACTATGCAATGATGTGTGACAGATTTGGTGTGCATGAGAGAATGGGATCAGCATTGGCAACGGCTCTGATGGAAGACCTGGGCGTAAAAGATGCTCATGACAATCTTGTCATCATGGATAAAAGTAAACTTCGTAGAGAAAGAGAAAAATGGAGACAAGACGCACTTCGTAAGCGGTATGATGGCTCGAATTTGATATCATTTTCATTCGACGGCAGGAAAAATGATGCTCTAACTGTAGAAAAAATTGATGAGAAGTTGCATCCAAGGATGGCTAAAGAACCTCATCTAGTTGTTTTGAGGGAACCAAAATCTCAATTGATAGGCTACACAAAACGAGAAAGTGAAACTGCGGCAAGCAAAGTCAACAAATTGATCGAATTCTTCCAAGAAAAACAATTGTCTCTCAATTAATTAATTGCCATATGCGCTGATTGGCGCATATGGTTCCTGCGGATTTGTCTCACATAAAACCAGGGCCAATGGCACATTCTCGTTGGCTGACCAAAGCAAATAGATTATTACGGTTGTATGTGACAACTAATAATCCAACTGAAAATTTAAAAATTCTGGCTAACTATATAATAAAAGTATACACGCCAATGTATTTCAATGTTAAGTATTATAGCTCTGCCGCATACGGTAGTACATTACTTTTTAAATTTATTACTTGGACACGATTTTTACCACCGAATTTACTTGGAGTTGTAAATACAGTAATTCAAGATAATCCATATTTTGCACACTCAGAAAATATCTTGCTATCTATGTTGTTTGATGATAGAATGGAAAAACGAAACATTGCTAAAAAGAAGATTTTACATTACCGAAGAGATATTGTCGACCCAACGGAACTTAGAGTTTATAAAAAATCTCTTATAAACTTTAATTGTACGGAATATACAAATATGATTGATTTAAATGACGATACCATTTTATTCGAACCACCGTTTACGCAAAGTTATTCGTATGAACATTTGGAGGGATATTTAAATTACGAAGTGCCACCGTTCGATGATCCACAAATTTCTTTACACATTCAAGGACCGGAAAGACATGTCCAATTGCTGGCTGCCACTGCTAAACGAGTTGCAGGAAAGAATGTAGAAGGCGCTATGGCGACGACATTAGAGAGCCGTACGAAAACACCAAGACTTGAAAGCAAACAAGACTTTCAGAAAAAATAATGTTTTTTTCACATTTTGTCTTTTACTACACTCAAATTGAATATTTTTTTTTCTGATAATAGGTTGATGGGTACTTTATTATCTTTTAATTTGAATTTTTGTAGAAAAAAAAATAAAAAGGGAAAAAAATCAAAAAGTTGGTTTTATGTGTTATTTTGTTTTAGCAATATCGCATGAATTAATCAACCGAATTCGATAAATTTGGGCTTAAACTCTTCGTTTTGAATTGTAAATTGAATTAAATAATGGATTGAGCCAAAAAATGGCCATGAAAGTAATATTCTTGGACAAAATCATAAAAAAAATGGAAAAATGGTCCAAAATTTGGACAAAAATGCCCGTAACTTTTGAACTTTTTACCAACAAAAAGTAGGGGACTCGATTTTAACGATAGAGGTATGGTTCCTTCGGCAAATTTTCATGGAATAACCCATAGAATACGGAAATCATAGGGAAATTGGTGAATTTTTTCACTCCCTACAAATCGACCCGCCCTAATGTATATGTAGATCTTTTTATACATAAGATTAATACATAAAAAATAATATAAAAATTAATCAGGACTTTGTAATAAAATGAAGAAAAATACAAGATTTATTTAAAGTGGCTAGAAATATAGGAAAGAGTAGTGAAATGGGCTAACATATGTATAAGACATTTTTTAAGTAAAACAAATAAAAAAATTGAATTAACCCGCATCCGTCGTTTGCATCAAATTGATGCAAATTTTTTGTTCAGATTTATATATTAAGAACAAGCATGCATGTTTTGATTTAAATTTTTTGCTTTTTTAAATTTTTGCTAGAATTAAGATTTGCAGATTTTTTATTTTAAAATTAATAAACATTCATCATGCATAGCAAAAATTTAAAAATTAAAAACATTTCAATGAATTATATATTTTTTTGTATCTGCATCAAATGGGTGCACAACGTGCTTTTCGTTTCTAGAAAGTTCCTACACGCAGAGAAAAGACATGATTACTCCAATAATAATTTTTTTACTAAAATTATTGTATTATTTCTGCAAACACAAATTATTGCAATAATAAAGGGTTTATTTACTAATAATGGTACCAAAAATAACATAAAAGTTGAAATCATAACATCATTGAAATCGTTACATACTATGATTGCCTCGACTATTAGTTGCAACAAAAATGTTGTAGTTCTGTCAATCATGATAAATGTGTATATTATTATAGAGACAAACATATTAGAATTTTGAATGTTTTTCTGAACTATTCTGTGATTGTTGGCAAACGAAGCAGAACATAACCAAAAATTGAAAGAATTTATTGTGTCTGAACAGTTTGCAGGAAAAACTTTCACTTCATTCAGACACAATAATTTTTATCGATTCCTGGCTATATGCCGTTTCGTTTGTCAACTGTTCAATTATTGTGGTTTGTTTTTAATCGCCTTATCTTTAAAACAGCACGCAGAAAAGTGACTTTTTCGACTTTAATTGTAGCAAACATATTTCTATTTACGGTAAATATATTTCGCAATTCTGACCATTGCTATTTTTGTGACAATGCACTTAATATACCATGCTTATGAATGGCATTAGTCAGGCGAACGATAGTAGCGGCTGTGGCCTACTGGTAGTGTGCGTGGCTTGTAAGCGAAAAAGCCGCGGTTCAAACCCCAGCTCGGACAGAAAATTTTATCAAAAAGATTTTTCAATTTAATTAATATTTCTATTCAGCCCAGACAATGGAAATTGAAGTGCATGAAAATAAAAAAATAAAATTATTGTTTCAATAATATTCTGGATCCTAAAAATAAATTCATAATATAGTTGTTGCAATCATTCTATTTTCGACCCAATAAGAGAACAATGATTGTTTCAATAATATTTTAGTTCCTACAAAAAGGTTCCTTTTCTATATATGGTTGTTGTAAACATTTTATCATGATCAAAGAAAATATTATATGTTTAAGAACATGTTAGCAACAATCATAATCCGAATCATACTATGATCCTCTTAAAACGTGGTTGTTGCAATTATGTTTTTTCTCTGCGTGTATAGATGCGGGTTAAAAAATTATTAAAATTCAAATCTTATTTTTGATATCAAAGGTTGGCAGTAGGTTGGTGGCAGTACAAATTTGAAAAATTGTAACAATTTGTCTGAAATGTTTTGTTAAGCAAATTTCATATACATATTCAAGTCATGAATAAGGTGAATGTGTATATTTTTTGTTATTTTAAACTAAACTAATTTTAAAGCAATAAACAAATATATCAACAAAATTCATATTAATTATTCATTTGAAGTTTTCATTGTCTGATTTGGCCAGGGGGCAAACGGTTGTGGTAGGGAGCCATTGCCCCCCTTTCCCACCCTGGCTACAGGCCTGGATCAAAGTACGAACAAAGGCCGACCGACCGAACGCAGTATTGCGAATCAGCCTTTACTCATTACTTTGATCGTACTGTACTTTTGCTCAGGGCTCATTTACAAGGTTTTAGCACTTGAGATCAAGTTTGGTCGAACTGTCAGAATGGGTGAAAATAAATCAAGAAAATGAATGCATAGAACAAAGAAAAGCACTGTTGACATTCAAGCAAAGGCGAAAAAAGAGAGCATTTCTCTCAAGTGCCACAACCTTATAATGAAACCTTGCCCCTGGTGTACATTTTTACTGGATGAGGTCGAAGCAAAGTATGTGGTCGAATTTAGTGCTACGAGTACTTCATAAGAACTCGTTGTTTCTAGTCTAGCTGTCGAGTGCCGACCGACTTAACGCACTATTGAGTTTTGGAAAGTATTCCTTAATAATTTCAACCATTGGCTTTTCACTTTTAAATATATTCTTTAGATAATATATTTTATCTTCTTTAAAAAATATATTTCATCCCTTGGACTAGCTTGAATATTGCATTAATTTCTTTTATATTATTTTTATATTTTTTTTTTATTACCTTGAATATTGTTGAATATTTTTTTGTATTACTACCTACTTGAACTGAATTTAATTTACTTCTTGTATTTTTATTTTTTTTTTTTTACTTGAATGTTTAATTTTCTTTCTCCGTTAGGAGGCAAAATGTTCAAGCTACACCATTGAGATTCGTTTCTGCTAAGTATCCAACTTGACGTACCTCTTTTTTAATATTTTTTAATTCCCACATATTACAGCAGTACTTTTTGTCAGTCATTTTTGCTAA
This sequence comes from Dichetophora obliterata, assembly GCA_963920525.1. NCBI lineage: Eukaryota > Metazoa > Arthropoda > Insecta > Diptera > Sciomyzidae > Dichetophora > Dichetophora obliterata. The sequence goes on from OY986437.1 coordinate 90,189,385, forward strand.
TAAAAAACAGCAAAACACTTGAAAATACCAAAGTCTTTGGTTGCTGTCCAGAATGATACAGCTACTGCTACTACTGCATGGCATTCAGCCATTCGTCAGGTTGTGGCATAGAATTCCCAGTACAAAAATCACGCTTATACTCTGGTCACTACTCGACATTCATTAAATGCATTTCAGTTGTTGTTGTAGCTTTTGCTGCTCTGCAGTAGTCAGTGGTAGTCACATAGCTCGTATCTTTAACATTTGCCTCTTGGCTATCCTTACCACCAACAACACAGCAGCTATGACTCTCGACTTAGAAATTTTTTTTTTCTGTGCTACAACGACCATTCAACAAAGCTCAACAAGTCAATGAATGCCATTTTGATGAAGTGAACTAATGGAGTATTGGGATCAATAAGTGGATGGTAAGTGTTGGGATGTTGAATGCGAATGGAACTGGAAGGAATCCAATGGCGGTCAATGAAAGTGAACGAATGAAAAAAAAAGAAACTGAAAAAAATGTACACAAGCGAACTGAACCGCATTCTATCAACACACACATTTACACACATAACTGCAAATTAACATATACCCACTGAACCACTAGAGTAGGTTCGGTTGAAAAGTAAGAGCTTTGCGATTTTTTTTCGAGTTGATATATTTTCTTTAGTAAATTTTTGTTTTCCAACTTAGTTGTTTTGCAATATATTTCTAGAACTGTTAAATGTTGTTTTTCTATGAAATGTATGTCCATTTTGTTAAATTTTTGCAGTGACAAAAAAAACTCTTTAATGAAGTTCTTGTTTTACTCTACTTAAATGAAAACACTGTCAATTGATGAAAACCTTTGTTTCTTTAGAAAGTGTTAGTTTATTTTACGAAAGTAATTACTGCAGTGAATTAAATCCAGTATGGATAAGTTTTTAGGTAAAGTCAAATTAATAAAAATGTTTACACAAACTGCTATGAATTAAAATTTTATATTGAAGTTTATAAGTGAAATGTAAGACTCAACATTTTAAAGTTCTAAAAAAACAGCTTCTCATCTCAAATATACTTAAAACGCACAATTTTTAATGTTAAATAGACCTACATACATTCAAAATTTTGAATACACTGTCACGTTGCACGAAATAAGCAGCATTATTTGGCTTAATCTTTTTCAAATTAGACAAATACATAATTTTAATTCTTAAAGAATGTATATTAAGTATCATTATATTGCAAATCAAAAGTCTATTTTTTGTAACGTTACTACGAAAATTTGCTTGCTAATCTCTTGGGACTAATATCTCATTTTTTTAAAAAAATTAGACTTTTCTGTAGAAATGACAATAGGGGTATTCATACTGGCTTGGGTAGTTGGATAGATTGGCAAATGCCGTATATTTTGTTTTTGTAAAGTGCCCAAGTACCCAAGTACCCATCTCCCAATCTGCTCTAGCTGACTGCCTGACTTGTTTGGGTAGATTGATTTCTTGCCAAATTGATTACTTTTTCCATGTGTTACCATCTTTTGCAAAAATAGGCAATAATTGGCCAAAGAGCATCAAATTTGCAACATTTTTTGTCAAGGCTAATATTTCGAATAATAAAAAAAATTTGCCACACCCCCTATTACCGCCCAAGAGTCAATAAAAACACTCTATATCAGACGGAGTCTGTTGTATTGGACTTAAATTTTTTAATTGAGTTCGCATGGTTACTACCGGCAACTAAACCAAAAGTGGGCGTGGTCAAACTATAACTACGTATACTTTTCATAAATCATCATAATTCCTGAGTTGTGCATGTTTTTATAATAAAACTTGGTGTGTTTGTGTGCCTACTTTTACCACCCTTCTATATACAGGGTTGCCCATATTCGAAGCGCCCATTTTATTTTAAATAAATCAAAGAAACCACAATTTTTTGTCTGTTCGTCATGAATATCATTTAATTGGGTTCAAGTAGATTTGCTTACATTATTTCTTGAATATGATATCTCGTAAATGGTCGCCATTGGCCTCTACGACATATTGTGCCCGTTTTGCAGCATTTTCCATGGTTTTCTTCAACATTTCGATGGGAATGGCGGTTATTTCTTGACGGATGTTGGTTTTCAGCTCTTCTAGGGTCTTTGGCTTGTTGACGTAAACCTTTGATTTCAAATAACCCCACAAAAAGAAGTCTGGAGGCGTTAAATCTGGTGATCTTGGCGGCCAATCGAAATCACCATTTTTTGACATCAAACGGCCAGGGAACAATTGCTTCAAAAAATCGATTGTAGTGCGGCTTGTTTGTGGTGGCGCGCCGTCTTGTTGAAACCAGTAGTGCCTGATACGCTTTCGACGAACGATTGGCATG